>JANHGD010010718.1:95688-109265 GCA_027560375.1 Imantodes cenchoa
CATTCTCCACCGCTTTCTCCAAATTGAGGTTCTTGCAAGGCTCCAGTTCGCCGGCAGCAAAATCGCTGTCCCTCTTTTGGCTCCTGTTGCCTTTAAGCCGCGTGAAACTTGCCCGCTTTTATTACCCGTATTTTTCAGCGTATAAGATGACTGGGCGTATAAGACGACCC
The DNA here is from genome assembly GCA_027560375.1 of Imantodes cenchoa. Lineage (NCBI taxonomy): Eukaryota > Metazoa > Chordata > Lepidosauria > Squamata > Dipsadidae > Imantodes > Imantodes cenchoa. The sequence continues at coordinate 95,859 of JANHGD010010718.1, forward strand.
CCAACTTTTGAGGAGATTTTCTGGGGTTAAAAAGTCGTCTAATATGCTGGAAAATACGGTATTTACAAAACTTCTAGCAAGTGATTAATTTACCTGATGAGGACATTTTTCTTCTTCCTGACCGCTTGCCTGAGAGGCTCTCTCAGGGTCACCTGAGCAAAGTCCTGTAGAGCAGCATAGATCGTGTTCCTGATAGCCTGGTTGAAGACACTCTCCATTCGACCCATGAGCACTTGCAGGCCCTTGATCATAGCGATAACCTGCATACAATAAAAATAGTCCGTGTGGCTCTTTTAACTATACCGGGCCCATTTGCATGCAATCTCAGGACAGCATCCTTGACCTCACCACATTCCTTAGAGGTCTGTAAAGGGCGTGCATAAGCGCACCAACGTGCCTATTGTTCCCGTCCTAATGTCCCCGTGTATTTGTAACCAACTCATGTATTCATAACCTTGTTCATACATTTTATGTATTCACAATCATGTTTATACTTTCTCTGTAATCTTATACTGTATATACTTGACAAAATAAATAAATAAAATAAAAATAAATAAATCTCAGGGGCACTCTTCCAGTGCTATCTCTGGATTTTAGTGGTTTTTCCTCTGCATACAAGAATATAAGAGAAAGTGGAGAAAACAGGACAGTTGTAAATTGAAGACAGCAATGTTTGGATCTTCCAATATTCCATTTCAACACAAGATTGCTTCAGTCATCCATTCAAGGAAACTATCTACCTTGGGTAGAATTGAGGGATATAGCCACGTACCTCCACAAAAGCAAACTTTTCCTCACTGGTATAATTGTATCTTGTAGCTCTCTCATACTCTTCAGCAGTGCCTGGACAATCTTTGTTACAGAACTTATCAGTGGGATGGACTAGCTTCCAAGAATACTTCAAGGGGGGGGAAAAACACAGAAAATCCAGTTGGAAAAATCCAACATATTGATTTCTTGGAAAATACTAAATTCAGTCTATAATGTAATTTCTCCAGTATATGTAGATTCTATTCTTTAAAGTCAGGTTTTGTAAACAGTACACAGGCATGCACATCCTTAAATAAGTTCAATTTTTTCAAGCTTTAGAGGGAAAGTAAATTAAAACATGTTCAAGACTCTGGTTTATGCTGAAGGCAGGTTTACCTTAAAAATCAACATATAAATGTATCAGAAAAAAAATACTTACCACTTCCATCACATGTGCACTCCACTTGGACAAAAGTTGAAGTCCTCGTAAAGCCAGGTCAAAAAGCTCCCTATATTCTTCATCTGATTTCTGACTGTCCAATCCTGAGCCCGTTACGACCTGGAAAAGGAGTAGACATCTGTCTCACTCAGAAATCTTTTCCTTTAGTTGCTTCATGTTGCTATTTTCATTAACTGAGCAAGACATTGCAAACATTCATCAACAAGAGTTAATTGATGGACAGGAATAGGGGAGGAACTGAGAAATTAATTTATTAATTTATTTACTCAATTTCTGTAACCGTCCATCTCAATCAATGACTCTGGATGGATTACAAATCCAGAATTGCTGGAAAGTTGCCGAGATAAAATACACAGATGGCTGACATCAAAATGACATGATTCCTCCAATCAGCTTCATATTCTACTCCTTCATCTACCGGTAAGTATCCCAAATGATATAGTTCAAAGATAACACTCAATTATACAAAACTCATCTAGTTTGCTACACGTTCAAATAAAACTAGGAAGATCTTCAGAGAAAAATACAGAATTACCAACACTTGAATTTCTTAATTATTGCAACTTTCACTGAATTCTTTTGGAAACATTTTGACTAACAGTAAATATCTAGCTCCTATAAGAGAAATTCAAGGATAACTTCTCCTTTGAGTTCATATATACAAATATATTGTGCAGCATAGTGCCCTCTATTGTGCAGACAATCATCTGCCCACTGACTAACTGTGAATGTTTTTAAAACTTTGAAATGGGAAAGGCCGTAGATATACAAGCTATACAGGTGGTAGGTTTAAACAATGCTGAATTGTATGCTATCTGACAGCACTAAAAGCAATTTGGAATTTGGGAGGCCTAGGAACACCTAGGGATGTTTAATTGTTTTCAGAAGGAGGTTCATATTTATTCTTCAATTGTATAATGGATCACAATTAAAATAAATAGATGGAATCTGGACAAAGACTAAAATTGATTTGGTTTAATATTTAAGTTTAATTGAAAAATTAATTGAAAAAAATCAATTAAACAGAATTACAAAGATTATTTTTTAATATTTTCCCTACTGTCTAAATTTAAAAATGTACAATTTAAAGGCAACGTTTGAAAAAATTTGCAGGCAGCATAAAGGGCATCCTAGTACTTGCACATGGCCCTGGGATATTGCATTATATACTTTTCTATGCAAAACAGTAAATAAGAGTTGGACTGCAGGCTGTATCTATGATACAAAAGAACAGAGAGAGTTACATACTTTTGAATGAGGAAAATCGTTCTATCTGGAGAGCTGCTGTTGGTTGGAATAGACAGAATTGGACATTCATCATCTAAATCTCCAAGAGGCAAGCAATTTGCATTCCAACACCATAATCAAACACAGAAACCGAGTAATAATGAATTGCCCATGGAACACACTCAACATTTATTCTTTCACACATGGATTGTGCAACACAGGCCTCCATGGAAGCTTACCTCACTGTTGCTGTAGCGAGCAAGTTCAGAGATAAACCGGATATGATCGTCTCGGATCTGTACCATCTGTTCACAGATGTTATACTGTGGACTGATGCTGCTCTGAGTGCATGTCCATCTGGGCAGAAAACCAATGTCTTTAAGTTAACACTCATTTCTGACTCTACGGTTATTACTCAAGATAACTTCGGTCCACTGGTCCACTAATACCTCACTTGGTCCAATGTCTTTTGATACGGTGCTACATCACTCGGTAACTGACAACTGAAAACTATAGTTTTACAAGGAGTAGATATGTTTTTTAATTTCATAATTTATCCTACACTTGATATGTTTATTTTACTTATTTTATATTTGTGGTAAAAGTAGCAAATCCATAGATGACAAATGGAATTATTCACTCAATAAGTGCATGGCAGAATTTGAGGACTGGTCTTTAAGAAACTATATATACTGTAAACAATATAAGGAAAAGATGTCTAGAATCAAAAATTGGGGTCTATTTAACCTACATTTATAACATTCTAGGTCTATGCCAATATAGAACATCAGCAAAAAAAAATATTAAAAATTGAATTAGGAAATAAATAAGGGTCAAAAATGATTTGATACACCTGGCAACCCTAATAATAATAGCAAACCATAGTTTAGAATCGTTTCCTTTTCCTGGCTGACAGTGCAAGGTCTGTAGCTATGATTCATGTATTCACATAACACACAGAATCATAGCAAGTAGCAAAAGCTTTGTAAAGTTCTCAAATTAGAATTTCTAAATCTTAGTTATAGATTCACAATTTCTCCATTTAAGATGACATCAATAATGACCCATCTTTAACATGATTTTCCATGAAATTTGAATTTAGCCATTCATTCCTTCTTCTTTTACATGACTATGAATTATTCTTACATGTAGCAAGTGGACCTGACTTGTATTTAAATGTCAGTAAAGAATATTTATACAGGCTATCTGAAGTGCCAACATTGCTATTCAAAATTTGCTGCTTATTTTGAAAGAGTGGGATATTCTGGGACTAGATCTCCTTGGTAATATTAAAGTAGATGCTATTGAATTCTCTTAATTATGTTGACAGTGATGATTAGGTCCTATTATATTTCCAGATGTTGAGAAATCCAATACTTTGCTCTTACCCTTCCAGTGTACTGTTCCCCAAAGAAATCATCAACAGGTTATCAGTGGTGATCAGATATTTTGCTGTACTAGCCAACCTGCCATATATATTCTATTCCATTACACAAAATTAAAAGGCCATACAAGAAAAAAACAAAAAACAAAACAAAAACACACACAGTTAATTACATCTCATCATAAGGATGGAAATGAATTAGGGAGACAAAAAGGAAAAGAAGGGCATGAATGTGCAGGAACATAAAAACCCCACAATTGTTGTGCAGCCAAGTTACTGTTCATAATCTCTTCTCCAAGGAAGGAGAAAGAGGCTCAGGAGGCTCTGCTTAGAAACTGAATAAGAAAATAATTGTTAGTAAGTAAAGATGAGTGGAAGAAATAGTTTGCAGTTTGATTATTGGGATGGAGTAGGATAGATTAGAAATGGGATTTAAACACACATTGTTAAATACTTCCATGGACTGGGCTGAGTTTAAAATCCAACTTATTTTGGCAATAGAAGTAAAGGTTAGAATGATGAGTAAGAAACAACATACACATCTATGCTAATATGGAAGCCATTAGTCAGATACCATAAAACGAAATAAATATACCCAACGAACACCATGAATTCCAGTAATAAAATCCAGTTATAACCTGATTTCTTTTTTGCAGTAATTAATGATTGTATCTTATTAGCATTCTGTGACTGCCAGCCTTCTGATCTAAGTCTGAGAAATTGAAACTGTTTATTTGGTTTGAATCTTCATAGTTTCCCCAAAATAAAGTCACCAAGTTGTGTAGTGAAATGGAAACTGAAACTGCCAACTGAGAGGCATGCATCACATCAAATTTTATTATCTTGGTATGGTTGAGCCACCTTGCATTTACATCTTGCCATAAATTGAACTGCAACACTTACCTTTGAGCCTAGAAATAGCTACAGAGGAGGCTGCCTGAAATATAGCGGCACAGCATTACCTCCTAGGATTCCATATCAAGACATGTGGTCATAATTCAACCCTTAATTGTGATTTCATTTACCAGGATTCTTACAGGGGAGATGGGCAGCATCAAAATGTAATAAATAAATAAATAAACAAACAAACCCATCCTCTCTAAGCTACCACTGAAAAGGCTCACAAAGATCCACATTCATCCCTATGAACAATTCCATTGAAAACAATTCCAGCTGGGAGTAAATGTAACTATGCTACATTTCTTTTTGTTATCCTGCCTAAAACCCAATCTGAGAATTCTTCTGGACAGATAGAGTACTGTGTTCATGCTCTGGAGGATTTTCTATCCAATTGAAAAATTGTGGATAAAAATTACCCAGAGCAGGCACACTTGGTCACATTCACGTTTACAGGATGAGCATTCATACCTACATTCGCAGCTGCCAAGCATGCAAACAAATAACAGTCAACATACAAGTACAGACACAGAATTTAATATATGCAAATATATTCCCAATGAATATCATCACTCCTATACATTAACACTCATATCAATACCTCTCAGTCAGTAATTTCTTATACACACAAGTATTCAGATATTGGCCACCATATACATATAAGCTCTCAGTGCAAATTATTGATCTGCACTCAGTTTTAGCAATCACTTCCCTGTATCCCCAAAGACACATCTTTATGGCTATAATTTATGAACAATTTGCTATATACAGATATTTAGCCAGTCTGACTGATAACATTCAGAAAGTTTGAGTAAGGTAATCTATATCCTTGCTTAGATTAAACAGATTTCTAATATCAGGGCATCTCTCAGCCCAAGTCCTAGCCAAAGGACTTGATGAGATTTGACACAGAAATTAAGGTGGAAATAATATGGAAGAGGTAAGAAAGTTGAAAGTTAGAAGCAAAAACTGCCTGATGTAGGGGAAAACTCTAGGAATGCAGGAAATTTGAGCGGTAGCCAGAGTTCACTGAGCTTGAAAAGTGTTGGTATAAAACAGAAATATAAATCTTCAATAGTTGCATCTGTGGATTTGTCATCAGAAGGTATTAACTCTGTGCAGCCAAACAGAGAAAGATCTCAAAAGATTTGGACTGTCACTTCAAGGTTAAAATAATAATCTGATTTAATTGCATCTTCAGAGCAATTCTAGATTAATTCTTGAAGTGATCCTTTTTTAAATAAAAAATATATATAAATAGGGGCTTTTAGACATTCAATCAGTTCAAGATCACAGCCTGAGATGTTGGGATGTCTAAGGACCGGAAAATACCAGGGAAGGGAGATTAAGGTTGAAGAACATTTAATTCCAAAGATGGCAGTACTTGAGGAATCAACATTTAAAAGACCGCACTCTCTGCATGAGTTATCTTTCCGTTTCACTAATAAAGGAGAATATTTGTAGCTCAGGGTTGACATGAGGGGTCCATGGTGATCTCTGAGCTTACCTGTTTTCTTGCAGACGTTTCATTACCCAAACTAGGCAACATTAACAGGTTAGTAAGTACAGTTTGCTGTTAGTTTACATGGTGGCTTGCCTGTCAATGTTGGTGGGGGTGGTCTTAGAGATACTTTGGTTGATCTGTTTGCTGTTGGCTTCTTTAGCTGTTGGCTGATGATGTTATCTAGTTTGGGTAACAAGCAAACTCAGAGAGCACCAAGGATCCCCCTTTTCATTTCATTTTAGGGCTTACTGGGAGATCTGGCTAGGGAACCAATGAAGAATTGGTTTATTTCAGGGAGGTAAGGTAGATTTAACTGTGTAGAATTGGTAGAATCAGTGTCTTTCAAGATACAGTAAAGAGAATATATGAAATCATATTGTGACATACATCCTTAGCAAAGCACTCATTCTTATGTTCAGTTGTTTAATCACTCGGACACAGGCTCACAGGCAGTCACGCAGTGAGCTTACACACAAGTGGAAGAGTAGACTAAGACACACCAAAGCCAAGAGACATTATGGCAGGCACTCACTTGGATTTGTTCTCCTCATAGTGAGCACTGGTCTTAATGTATCTGGCCAGCTCTATCTGCATATCGCCGAATAAAGGAACCACCTGCAGCTGCTGGAAGAAAAAACAAGAAATGTTTTAAAGAAGGTAAAGAGGCTTCCCTTTGGCATGAGTGTGACACATGGAGTAAAGGGGCATTGAACCACCAGAGGGGGCTAAAAGTCTGAAAGAGTATTCCTGACAGTAATGGGAGGAGCAAAATAGTTTGTGAATTTCCATGGCAAAGCCGAGAAATATGCATTAAGATGATGATTCAGATCAGGACAGCACAATTCTTTGTTAGCAATTTCATCATTATTTTGCATGGGCATCAGTCCTGTTGAAAACTACCTCTTCTATTGTTTTAATAACTGCCTAAAAGAGGGATGTTAGCAGAAGTAGCAAAAGTGCATGAGCATTAAATTCTCTTGCACCTGGTCACCCTAATATGATCCCCTCAACCCAGGAAATACATCTTCATCTTTTACTTCCTATTTGGTTACTGCTACCGTACCCAGCCATCAATCTCAACACATGTAAACGCTTGTTATACAGACAGGATGATGGGATTTCTGCTCTCTTGACAAATCTTGAATCACATATTTCGTTTATTAAATATGAAGCCAAGTCTTCTCAATTGTCTCAGATTATTATCAAGTGTCAGAAAACTAAACATGAAAATAGCTTTGGCTAATGAGAAAGGAAATTTATACTTAGTAAGTTTTCAGTTTATGCTTATGTGCTTCACTTGAAGCAATTACTTGAATTTATTAATAATCTTGGATTACCATTTGTAGGTTGAAAAAATCTGAATCTTTGCTGCCATCTAATGAACATCTAGATTTTGCAACCCAAATATGGTAGCCTTAAATAGTTGTGTTTGAAAAACAGTAAAGATTATCTCTTAAAAATAATTTGAAATTATATGCCTATTTTGATTGACAAAAACAGTAGAGTAACAATTTCATACAACAACAGATTTGTTTTCCTAAAAGGAAACTATGGTTTTCCAGGAATGCTCCTGGATTAAACATGGTCAGATTTTGTTCAACAAAGTGACTCCTCCCAAACACGCTTTTTCCAAAAGGAAATTGGATTTTCTTTGTTTTTCTTTCAAGATGTTTCATTTCTCATCAGGAAGCTTCTTCAGTTCTTCTTCATTTCATCCACTTCTTGGATGAGAAGTGAAACGTCTTCAAGGAAAAATAAAGGAACTCCAGTTGCCTTTTGGAATAAGCACCTTTGGGACAACCATGACTTGGATGACTGAGAATCTCCATAGAAAAAGTGACTTCTCATTTCCATCCTTCTCCAAACAATGTTTTTTTATTACAGTGATTTGTTTGAATCATTCACACTATTCAAATGGAACTACATTATCAAACTATGAACTACATCATCAAAATTGAGTCAATCAATTAGCAGACAGTTACTAACACATTACATTTAAAGAGGTAGAGCCAGGATTGCTTTCACTGTGATTTGGTTTTTTTTGGTAAAGTAAATTTTTTAACCTGCAGGTAGTTCTCATTTAATAGCTCCTTGTTCTGCAACGGTTCAAAGTTATGGCAGAGCTGAGCGGGACATATAACTAGTCCTCATAGCCTCTGTGATCAAGTGATTATGACTTGGGCACTTGGAAACCAACTTACAATGATGACATTGCAGGGCTCTACGGTCGTACATTCACATTTTGCAACCTTCGCCGTCAGCTTCAGACAAGCAATGTCAATGGGGAAGTTGGCAGGAAGTTAGAAAGAGCGACCACATGACCATGGGCCATTGCAACCATGTGGGATTAGTCTAACAATGGCAACTGGGACCTCCAGAATTGCTGTTGTAAGTTGGCATGGAGATTGTGCTTTATGATCACATTGTTTAGCAATCCCAGTTACTGTAAGTTAAAAGGACTACCTGTATACAGAGATGTTATTAGGTAACTGAAGACTATAGAAATCTAATTCAGATATTTAATAAGTTTTAGATTAGATCAGGGGTGTCAAACTCGATTTCATTAATGGCCGCATCAGGGTTGTGTTGGACCTCGGGGCCCGCAGTGGGCATGGCCAGCTTGACATTACTCGTGTCAGGGGCGCCTGTGGGGGCCTGAGTGTTCTGCCAGTGAAAGTAGGCTCCCAAGTTCTGTTTTCGTCTGGTATGGCCTCCTGCAACTCTCTGCCAGCAAAAACAGAGTGTGCGGCACTCCCAAGCTCTGTTTTCACTGGCAGAGAGTTGCAGGAGGCTGTCCCAGCCAAAAATGGAGATTGGGAGCCCTTTTTCACTGGCAGAGGCACTATGGGCCGGTCCTGCGCTGTTTCCAGAGTGGCCCCGCAGGCCGCATCTAAGCATCCCACCAGCCAAATCCGGCCCACGGGCCTTGAGTTTGATATCCCTGGATCAGATCTATACTGTACTTGACATAGATTTAACACCATTTCTAAACAGATACAAGAATCCAGTGGACTTTCACGTGATAATGAGGATTCTAAACTTCAGGGTACCTCTCACTTTTGAAATTCTTACACTCCAAATATTAAGCTTATGAAAGAAATTTCCATATTAATTTTTGACAAATATAAGAAATTACTTTAATATCTGCATGCAAGAGGAAGAATGAAACATGTAAATCAGTTAACATGTAGCTCACATTCATAGGCATATGCGTGAATTGTGGAATTCTTTCTGGAACTAGGCAGTAGCTTCAAGGAATGATGAAGTTGAACAAGTATACAAATATCTTAATTTAAAATCTGTTCTTTTAATTAATCAAGAACCATAGCAGAACCTTGCTGGTGGGCTGAGACTAGACCGATAATGGATGATATATTCACCGCATCCATGTTTCCTTCATTTGCTAAATGAAACACATATTGTTATGTTTAATAGATAGAATGGTAGTAATTAGTAATTAGAGGTGATGTACTGTAGCCACCATGTAGTTTTTGAGTTACATTTAACAATGGAAAGTACTAATTTTAATAAACTTGCAAGAATAAGCATTTAGCAATGCTGCAAAGGGAACTGCTATAAAATAAGCCACTGGAGAGGGCATCTGAAGGTTTACAGTAATAATCTGTTGCCCTGATAAAAGGAACGATGTTTGGCTGCTTATATAGAATGGTTGTTATTTTGAAACTTTCAAAACTTCTGCAAAACATTGTAAATAGTTGTGAACTTTAATTCTCAATTCACCTTTTATTTCTCGACAATTTTTCAGCAGGAGAAATGCTACATTCTCTGTTTAAAATGCAGCACAGCATGAAAAAGTACCATAATAAAAGACAATGATGTCTTTTGAAAGAAGAAGGCTAAACGGCCAGACATTTTTTCACACTGATACAGGAGGCACACATGAGTGTTACCTAGTTCTACAGGTGAGTAGCCATATTTTTTAAAATGGGTTGAAATTTCTACCAATGCAGGTCCTACTCTTCTAAGCAGTCCACATATGTCAAACCATTTTTGACAAAAACTTATAACAAATCCTAGGTTGGACATTTTTGAGATCAGCAGGTACTATTTACACAAATCTATCTGTTACCTAAAACCACTGCAGCTGTTGCTTCAGCTGGCTGTTAAGAGCTAAATCAAGCAACAGTGAAACAGTCAGAACACCTTTTTATGCAGTTCAATTTTTAAATGACTTTGTTAAATAAACTAAAAATCATAATAAAGTTTCCCTCCAGTTGAGTTTAACTTCTAATGGCCTCACTGGTGATATCCTTGGCATCTGTTCAGAGCTATATTATTCTGGAAGACTTTTTTTTAAAAGACCTCAATCTAGTCTCTTCTATAGCTTGGCATTTTTGGATAGCTTCCACTGTTATACTATAGAACAGAAAGAATAGCATGACCTCCCAGCAAGTCCAGCCCTTCTTACCTTTCAAGTGATCAGCCAAAGCCAGCATTACCATGCTTTTAAAAGTTTGATACCCGCCTGAGAATAGTGCACAATTGATTTTTTTTTTTTAAAAAAGAGAGGACGGGGGGGATTATCAAAAGAAAGAACCAATCAAATTATGTATTTTACAGTCAGCCATTACAGTGAATTCCATAAAACTTTCTTTCTTCTCTCCTTTATCCTCACCTAATTTTACTCAGAAAGTACTTGAACGGAAGTCACAGCTTCCATTTATTGATGTATGCGTCTCCATAAATATGCAGGCCCTGTATGTTTTTGTTTTTTGTTTTAGTTCCCCTCTCTGTTATAATTTTGTGCATTCTCTTTTCTTCCCCCCCGCCCTATATTTAATTTTAAAAATGAAAATTAAAAACAAAAGTATCTGAATGGAAAAGCCTGTACACAGTAACTCACATTCTATTAAGGAATTCACCATGATCTAAAAGATGATCAACCTATTGTCCTAATATATGTAACTGTGTCCATTGCAGGAACAAAGTTTTCCCTGAAGAAGGCAAGGTAAACAGAAGAATTCCTACGATGCATGCCCTGCTGTTGGTTGTCAGGGTTTATTGTGCAGAGGTGAAATCTGGTAGATATGGGATTAATCTGTATGAATCTGATTTTAATCAAGTCATTTTTTGCAGAAATATTAGCATGCTGTTAAAACACACAGAATAAAACTCTCTACTTGCTTATTTTCAATTGTGCAGCAGTAAAATATTCAGATGTTTGCGATTCAGTTGTACCTTTGGTTCCAGCATGTCAAATCCTCCTGTGTTTGCTTTATCCCTAGACAGTACCAATACAAATAATCTCAGGTCCCTCTGGAAATAATCATGAACCAGAGCCAAGCCAGACACTGACCTTGAAGAATTTATCAATTTTGCTGAGGTTGATTCTCTTCTTGGCATCTAATTTGTAAATATTACTGACATTTCCATCCATCAGGTACAGACCAAAACCCATCACCTAAAAGAAAAATATGAGCAACATCTGAATGTTCATCACGGTCATTTAATAGTTACTGTTTGAAAGAAGGAAAAAAGCATATTCCATGGATAAATTTTCAATTAAAAAACCCATATATCTCATAATATCTGAGACTACATTTACTGTGTGACTAACCATAACATACTTTTGATTTCCGAAATTATAGGAAGCTTCCTTAAATTGCTTCAAAGTATTTGTCCAGTTGATTCAATATTGTCCACTCAGACTGGCAGCTGTTTTCTGAACGTATAAAGATATTTTACCCTGGCTTGCTTGTGCATCTTCCATTGGCACTGCAACACGTTTTAGAAAGTACACACACACACACACAAAAGATTGGGGCTTTTTGGTGACCCACAGGCTTCCATCCCTTATCTTTTTTTTAATAATCCAATAATTATCTTTTCATAGAGAAGTTAAAAATTAAATCTGCAAAAAATCTAAAAGGAAAAAAATCCCTCCCCCCACCACCAAAAAAACCCCACACACCAAGTCATGCACCATGAAAATAGGCATCACAAAGTACTTGGGGAAAAACTGAAAGATGGCTAAAATACATTTGCAGATAATTGAAAGAAGTTACCTTCAAAAGCATATGCTTCTCGCTGGGTGTCAAATACATCTTGTTTTCATAGTAATCCACACAGATGTTGACAATATCAGCCAACAGTTCTTCATAACCAGGGATCACTTCCAGCTGCTGATGCAGGCACTTAAAAAAAAATTCCCACAAGACCCTCACTAATTTTCAATGAGAACGAAATAAAAGGTCGTATATTTTAATTTAGCATCTTCCTTGCAGTGTATAGGCAAAGAATTAATTTAAACAATGTACTGCTTACATCAAGCACTGCAATTGCTCTAAATAGTTGTATGCAGTGCTGGGCAGTATAAGAACGATTAAACCTCTCTTTTCCTATAGCTACTGTATCCTACCATCTGCCTATTCCCAATGTATTTCTGCTACCACCATTCTTTTTGAAAAGGCAACAGTTTTGATTTTTGCACTAGCCAATTCTACATTTAGTAGCTTGCAAAAGATAGTTGCTTACAAAGGCTGCAAAAGGAATAATGTAAGTGTTTGTGTAAAAAATGGAGTGGAGTTCTTGGTGCTCTCTATTTCCCGATCCTCCATCAAACACCTCCCCACTGCAAACAAAACAAAACAAAACCCTGGCGCAGGACAAGTTACTATACATAAAGAGGCAGCACACCCTAATCTCAATCACACTGATGATGTTACCTAGTTGGATAATGAAACGTCTGTAAGCAAACAATCAAGCTCAGAAAGCACCAAGAACGCCATAGTTCAACCCTGAGCTATATATATTTTCTTTTGTTGAAATGTCATAGGGACAAGAGATTTAGTAGTGGATTATGCCAAATGATTATCAGCAGGGTGTATTCCTGACTCCGTTCCTTTCTCGCTCTGTGTGTGTATATGTGTGTTTCTATGTATTTGTATGTGTGCATGTGTGTGTGAACGCATCTGTTGTATAGAAAAAAATACAGTATTTCGTTGCTATGGAAATGTGGTTAAAAGCCTTGCACAGTGTTTGCTATTTCATAGCATGGTGTTTGCTATTTCATGGAGTTAATGTATAAGTGCCATCTATTGCATTGGCATCCTTCAGTCTCGAAAGACTATGGTATCATATTCTGGACTCTCCAGAGCATGAAGCCTGAGTAGGTTAGTATGGAGGATAGGCTGTTACCCAAGCAGCAGATCCCCCCTCTCCACG
>JANHGD010010718.1:123649-136075 GCA_027560375.1 Imantodes cenchoa
AAACAGATAAATGACGTGAAGAATAAATTCCAGATTAAAATGAGCAAAATAGAATCTGGCCTACTAATATAAAACTGTCTGCAGAAAAGTGAAAGAAAAAAAAAGAGACGCCTGGAGTATATTTGTCCTGAAAAATACATCTCTGTACAGTATATCAGACATAACAAAATGAGTGCATGCTATAGTTTGACAAATAAAAGCTAAGTAAACTGAAAGGATACAATTTAAGAGCCTCAGAGAAGGAATTTTTGCAGTAAGAATCTTAGTCCCTACAAAAACCATCACAAATACTATAGTTAGAAAGGATCAAAGGACTTGGATGCAAAAGAAAAATATTCCAGTATAGTAATCCAACCTGGCTGATATTGCACAAATAAGGACAGGTCAGAAGCATCTAACAAATTTAAAAAAATTCTGAAAACTACTTTAAGCAGGAATGATTTCCTGATATGCAACCAGGGGTGGGTTCCTCCAGGTTCGGACCAGATCACCCAAACCGTTAGCGACCCACTGGTGACATGACAATGGCATCATGGATCCGGTTCGGTCGGTACTGGTCCATGGGCGCTGCCATTTTTTTTTAGAATTTTGGGCTAATTTTACCATCTTCGGATGGCTCTTCTTCTCTTTGAAAAACAGCCCTCCTGCCTCTCACGAGTTAATCCTGAGCTTTATTTTTTCACTCAAAACACAGCTGACCAGCTACTCAGCTATGTTTTGGGCTCTATCGGGCTAGTGAGCATGCACAGAAGAAAAAATGCATGACAGGACGCGCGTGTGTGCGCAACATCGCAATGCAAACCAGTGGCGAAGGTAAGTGGAACCCACCCCTGTATGCAACATATCGCATCACATGGACACTTAGATAGTTAGAATATGATTTCTAAAGAAAAAGAGAAACAATTTAATTATAACAAACAAAATGATTAACACAGAAGCAAGTAATAATGTATAAAATAAAATATTTAAAAAATACAGTTAGTCCTCTACTTAGGATCACCATTGAGCCCAAAATTTCTGTTGCTAAGGGAAACATCTGTTAAGTGAGCTTTGGCCCATTTTACAACCTTTCTTGCCATGGTTGTTAAGTGAATCATTGCAGTTGTTCAGTTAGTAATAGTGTTGTTAAGTGAATCTAACTTCCCAATGACTTTGCTTGTCAGATGGAAACAAAAGGGAATTACATGACCCCAAGACATTGCAACTGTCATAAATATGTGTCAGCTGCCAAGCGTTTGAATTTTGATCCCATGACCACAGGGATGCTGAAGGGTCATCTGTGAGAAAAATGGTCACAAGTCACTTTTTTCAGTGCCGTTGTAACTTTGAACTGCCACTAAACGAACTGTTGTAAGTTGAGCACTTGTAATTTTGGTGGTAGAAAAAAAGAAGGCGGGCAAAAAGAAAGAGAGGAGGGTATCCGAATGAGAGGAGGGTATCCAAATTCTTTTAAATGTTTAAAAATCTTTTAAAATATTTTTGTTTCTTTTCCTTTTTCATCTTTTTTTTAAGAAGATTGTAACTATCATTTCTATATGCATACAGTATGTATTATTTTTTCTTTCTCTGTTCTGCTTTTGGTTTGTATATTTTAGTTAGTTAGTAAAACTGTGTTTAAAAATGCAAAAAAACCAATATATTTTAGATCATGTCATTTTCAACATAAATACTATTTTAGAAATGACTTTATTACATCTATATAGAAAATGTTTGAATAAATGACTTGGTTGTTGGAAACGCAAGGAGATTAATACTTTCTTTAAATAGGTTTTACCATGTCCAACAATTGTTCCTTTTGAGAAATAAGTTGTTACATGCATTAACTCAACTTTGAGATTCAATATTTCAGAAGTCTATATTTTTTTTGAAGTTTATTCCTGTCACATGATAGTTGACAGCTGGACAAAGAAAATTTATTTATTTATTTTTTTACATTATTTACAGCTAAAAACTAGTTGCTTAGCAGCAGTTGGTTGCTCCCGGTTCAGCCTGGTTCTGCGAACTGGTAGCGGTGGAGGTGGGAGACTCTGCCCACCTGCCCGGGGTGCTTCTGTGCATGCGCAGAAGTGTTGCACACGCGCGTGAGCATGAACCAGTAGCAATGGGTTTTAGAACACACTACTTTTGCTTAGTATTTAAAATTTAAACCCATGGATTGAACTATCCAGAGGTCTACAGACTTGATCAGCGCAGATTAGCTATGTTTTCCTTTCATGAAAATGTTTATTTTATATAATTTTGTATATTTTTCTTTTTTAATTTAATAAACTTGGAAACAAAGAACAGAAAACTACTGTTGAGCAAGGAAATTTTTTGAAAAGATAATAGAAAATATAAAAGTTGAAGGATTCTCATAGGTGAAAATCAGATACAAAATTGGAAAAAGAGAATTATTTCTGCTTTGCAGAAAGAAATCTGAGATGTGTCATAAACTCCACGCAAGAGGCAACAAACAAAAGTACAATAAAGTGAAACGAAAATCATACAACTTTGCAACTTTGCAACATTTAAAAGATGGCTTCTTGCCCAAGGTTCTTGTAACAATCTTCTTGATGGCTTGTGATACAGCCAGTCAGATCTGGCTTCCTGACATTTCAAAGCCAATCAAGTTTACCTACATAGTGATATCAAAATCAATTCAGAATGAGTGGACATTTTTGTTCTATTTTTCAACATGCCCTTGATAAGCAATGACATTTTTCAGGAGATAATAGCTCAATAGGAATGGAGATGATTATATCAAAGCTGTTGCAGATATATATAAATTGACAGAGGCGCTTACAATATTCCTGCAGACTATTGCATTCTAGATATAACCATCAGAAAGCAGTTAGTTTAGTTGATAAATTCAGAATCACAAACATAGCCTCATACAAAAACTTCTGAGCAGGTCTAATTTTTCATGAAAATGATCCCTGCTGTTTTGATTTAACCTAGTTTACTGTTGACTGAGCAAATAATCATTAATAAGCCAGAAGGCAAAACAAAAATTAACAAATCTTGTAATTTAAAATACCCCACATTTTAGGGTTAAAAATATAATTGCATTAAATGGGACTTCTAATTCATAAGATTGCTTTGGTAGAAAAAAGCAATTACTTTTAAAATGATACAGAATTCAAGACTTCAATAATAAGTTGAACTTGTTATATAGCATAAAAACTGCCAATAACTTGGATTACTTTCATTGCCTGTTAGTGGTATTCTGTATCCTACTAAAGAAAATAAAATTTGAAAAGTTTGAAATATCTACAGCATTGAATAGCCTCATTCATCAGTCCGTAGACTTATGACCATTGGTTTCTCCATCTGTACATTGCTATTGTAGTTGAAGAGACCTAGTGACTTTTTTTTCAGTTAGTACACTTGACGTCTCATGTCTTTCTGATGTATGATACTTGTAACTTAGTATGGATTTGAAGTGCAAGAATAAGAAAACAAGAAAACAATTTAAAAAGAGAAAAAAGGAAAAATAGAATAAGCTGCATTTTCCTATATATTGTCCAAGAGTGAATAGTGACTCAAAGGAAGGATGGAAGGATGGATGCGTGGATGCTACACAGGTAATCCTCGACTTACAATAATTCATTTAGTGACTGTTTGAAGTTACAATGGCACTGAAAAAAGTGACTTATGCGGTAGGATTCAAATAAATCTTGCCTCACACGGCCTCTCCTCGCACGCCTGGCCATGCCTCGCCCCTCCCCTCCCAGCCATTCCTTGTCACACCCGGCTGCTCACCTTGCTGGAGCGAGTAGTTTTCAAATAAAAAGAATGCTCCCCTTGTGCAAATAAATAACATCTAGACAAGATGCATCAGGTTTGATGCATCTTGTGCTCATTCTAGTCTCCTTTCCTACTAAGAGGTCAATCTCAGATTGTAATTTGCTACAATCTAGCAATAGCAATAGCACTTAGATTTATATACTGCTTCATAGTGCTTTTCAGCCCTCTCTAAGCAGTTTACAGAATCAGCATATTGACCCCTGACAATCTGGGTCCTCATTTTACCCACCTCAGAAGGATGGAAGGCTGAGTCAACCTTGAGCCTGGTGAGATTTGATCTGCTGAACTGCTGAACTAGCAGTCAGTTTAAGTGGCCTGCAGTACTGCACTCTAACCACTGAGCCACCTCGGCTCCTATCTCTCTTGTCTTTTGCATCATTCTATGGGAGATTATTTTGAAATGTTAGCTGTGATGTTTGCTGCTTTACAAGTTTGTTTCCTCCAACCCTGTTTTCGCATGCAATTCTTACAAGTTATTTTGACATTCCTTCCTCCTTTTTAAACAAAGTAGTAGTTAAGGTGCTGGCCTAGAAACCAAGAGACTCTGCATTCTAGTCCCATTTTAGGCTTGAAAAAATGGCTGAGTGACCAGCCATTCTCTCCCAGCCAAAATCACTTCTTAAATTGTGGTTGTGGGGAAACTAAGAGGAGGAAGGAATATTAGATACGTTCTCCACCTTGAGCTCCTTATAAGGTAATAAAGACAGGATAAACATCTAACAAAATAAATACATCACTTGTGAGAATCATATCCTTCTAAAGGAGAAGGGGTGCTGATTGTCTTGTCAGATTCCTTACACAAGGGTTGTCAAACTCAAGGCCCACGGGCCACATCCAGTCCACCA
The DNA here is from genome assembly GCA_027560375.1 of Imantodes cenchoa. NCBI lineage: Eukaryota > Metazoa > Chordata > Lepidosauria > Squamata > Dipsadidae > Imantodes > Imantodes cenchoa. The sequence continues at coordinate 128,281 of JANHGD010010718.1, forward strand.
GGTACTTAAATCTGGTGCATGGGGCTGGCCTGGAAATAGCAAAGGAATAGCCCGCAGTGCCTCTGGCAGCCAAAACAGGGCAAGGGGGCTGTGTATGGTTCCCTGTGTCCTGTTTTTGGTCTGGACAGCCTCCTGCAGCACCCTGTCAACCAAAACTGGATGCAAGGGGGCCACGTGTGCCCCCATGCCCCATTTTGGCTGGTAGGGTGCTGCAGGAGGCCATCCAGATGAAAAATGGGGCACGTGGGGCCATGGCCCCCCACACCCCATTTTCGCTGGCATGGTGCTGCAGGAGATGTCCATCCTGTGTCTCCACCCCACCCCCCCAGCCGGGGTCTCTTAAGAGCCTGTTGCAGAAAGGCTTGAATCGGGGCAGCCTCTGCCGCTCTGCAGCAGCCAAGCTGTCACCGCCAGCTCTTGGAGGCAGCCGCCTCCACCTCCCTCGCACCCGTCAACCCACCCGAGGCCGCCCAAGCCTAGCGATCGGAAGGGTTGTGGAGGAGGCCAGAGGCGGATGAATGAAGGGTGCTGGGGGCGGAGGAGCCGAGGGAGAGTCCCGGTTCTAGCGCCCGCTTCCTCAAAGCTACACCTGCGGCTTTGCCTCTCGCTTTAGCGTCTCTTCCCCCACCCCCCACCCTTCACGCATCTGCCCCCGCGTCCAACCCGGTGGCCAGCAGGTCTGCCGTCTTTCATTAACCCGAAGAGCAGCCCCCGCTCGCTCGTTCGCTCGGCCGCCGCCGGAGCAGCAATCTCGGGCCCCCAGCCTCGTGCTCCATGGTGGCTCTCCAAGAAGCCGCGGGGTTCCCGGGAATACAAAGAGCGAGGAGTCCCGTTGCTTACCTGGCGGGAGAGGAAGGATGCTTTCCCCGGCCTCTGCGGCTGGGCTCAACGGTGGCTACAGCGGAGGAGGAGGCAGGGATGCTACAGCGTCGACGCCGCCGCTGCCACCACTCGGCAGTCTCCACCTCCGCCGCCAGAGCCGCCGCCTCCTCCCCCTCCCTCTATCGCTGCTGCCGCTTGGATCTATTTGTGTATGTGTGTCTCTCTCACACATACGCAGAGCAGGAGCAGACCGGGCTGTAGCCGGTGCAGACTTCCTGAGTTCTTGCTCTAAAACGACTCCCACCCGCCGCGAAAAAAGAAACCTGCCTCTCTACCGCCTGCCAGCCTGCATGCCCGCCCGTCCGCCGGCTGCTTACCCCTCAAGAAGCCACACTCTTGTGTTGTCCCGACGACAGTTTGCACCTGTTAATCAGACAAAGATTCATTCATACTTTTAAAAAAAATCCCCCCCTCCCACACACCATTATCTAATTCTAATAGAAAATCTTAGGACTTTCCCATCCTCAGTTTAAAAAGGCTAAAAGAACAGAGTTGCATTTGTCATTCCCGAACCGAGCAAACTGTACGTGTGGAAGATGAACTATAGCAATAGCACTTAGACTTACATACCGCTTCATAGTGCTTTACAGCCCTCTCTAAGCGGTTTACAGAATCAGCATATTGCCCCCAACAATCTGGGTCCTCATTTTACCCACCTCCGAAGGATTGAGCTGGGTCAACCTTGAGCCGGTGAGATTTGAACTGCTGAACTAGCAGTCAGTTGTAGTAGCCTGCAGTACTGCACTCTAACCACTGCACTCTAACCACTGCGCTACCTCAGCTCTGACTGACTGCCCTCTTTAAAACTAATCCCCTCGTTCCTTAAATATTTTCTCTTCCTGTAACTAAGCCTGTTACAATAAATATTTTGGAAGGAAATTGATTCTGGAGTTCCTTCTGAAAAAAAGTTGAAGCTACAATGTCTCTATGGTTACTGGACAGGAGAACTGTGGTTCTCCAATCTGATGTGCCCCATAGATGGACTTTTCCATTCCCTGTCATAAACTTCTGCCATGTTGGAAGGGGTTTATGGGAACTGAATTTCAACATACCGAAAGACACACATTTGGGTAAGTTGGACTACTTCAGTGGGTTGTACACAGAATTTTCTGAGTACATGACTGGAATTGCAACTGGATATGAGTAATGTCACACAGATGAATCACGAACATTTTAATTAACAGTGCATTTTACATACATAACTTGGACTTCATGTCATTTATTTTAAAATTCTTACTTCATTAACAGAATTAAAGGAAATTTTATATAGATGACTTTTAAATGCATATCAACACTGTCAACATTTTATAAATATGTATAAAACCATTATTTATTTCCCAGATTAATAACATATTTAATATTTTAACAATGCTCAAAATGGATAACACTTTTAAAGTATAAGCATAATATAAAACATACAGCAATTATCTACAAAATCCTTCAACAGCAATTCCTTTCAAACATAATTCAATCATTTTAAACCATCCCTAAAATATCTAGGATAAAGAAGTGTACATCCCCTCCGAAATGGTTAATTTTAGACAAATGTTTTTAGTAAACCTGCTTTGGCACAGCTGATTTACTGTGGCATCAATTCGATGCCATTAAGGAAAAATCCTTTATTAATAAATATAATATTTTATGAAGCTGTGATATTGCTACAAATATACCTGCAAGGAACTAATTCATAATGTAAGATTTGGAAAAATAATGCATGGTGTAATTGGTGTGTGTGTGTGTGCGTGTGTTTGTGTGTATATGTACATACTGTATAAATTACACCATGCATTACACACACGTCTGTCTGTCTGTCTGTCTGAAACACAATATATTGAAGATGTACCAGAATTCTTTCATTTTTTTAATCTAACCTTTTAATACATCAAAATATTTCTTCTATTCTGAAACAATTTACTTTTCCAGTATTTCTTCGAGCTCTGGGTCTGTGACAATTACCCTGAGAAACTGAAGCTGAATGCTTGAGAAGCACCCTTCACAGCTTTATTTCTTTAGAATTTTAATGTTCTACAAACATTTATTGCAATTAATTCCTTTTACTGTGTGCTGCTTTGTATGTGTGGTGCAATTTTAATTCAGAAAAACAAAGTTTTATGTGGTCCACAATCGTCAATAGTTTTCTCATCTTAGAAAGAGTAAGGTGTAGCAAACCCCAGGGAAGACAAATTCAGCCAGATTTCAGACCCATAATTGATTTACACTAAGCAAAATTACGTACTGCTTATTTTTAAAGGAATGGTTAAAATATATTCAATATATTTCTGACCAAAAAAAAAAGAATTACAATTGCAGTCACAAACAGATCAGACCAAGTTGATAAGAATAGTTCAGAGTAACTTCATAAAAGCAATATTTATATATTGGACAATTCCACAAAAAATGAGTGGAAGCCTTTATATATTGCAGCAACTTTTGATGAAACTGACAAAAAACATATAACAAACTTTAGCTTAAGAAAACTAAAATTGGGTTCAGAAAAAAACCACAATATATCTATGGGAGTTTTCAACATTATTTTTTTGCATGAAAATAGTTACACCAATCAAACAATGGTGATTAGTCCTAGAAAAAAAGAAAGTTTGGGGCATAAAATCTTTAATTGTTGATTGAAAGTTGGAACTATAGTCATTTATTTACAATCTTCCTCCTTTTCTTTCTAGGCAAACAGCTCAATGTCTCTCTGTCTTTCAAAATTTCCAAATTAATAAAAAGCTTCAACTGGTCTTAGATAATGGATTCCACTGTTCAGATATCTCCTGAATCTGTCCATGACAGTGTAATTATGGAATTAGTGAATGGGGGATCCAATGTATCTGTTGGAAGGCTTTATTTCACTGCAGCCAAATTGGAACGAAGATCAAAGATGTCTATTCCATAATCTCCCTCCCTCTCTCTTTCTTGATATTTTAGTTGAAACTGGAAAAAAATAATCCACATTCTTAATCTTCCTATCTTTGTTGCATTCTGTTTCCCCAGTCAATCCATTCAATCTGCTATTGAAACTGTTCATTTACAAATAAGTTGAATATTTTCTTTCAGCTTTAAGCAAGCTTGGAGGATCGGTATCATAGTTTCATTAAATAATTTCCTGTGTTAGGCTCTGACAGATCTCTTCAGCTTATTACTGCTATTGTTATCATGATCATCTCTATCATCATAATTCCATTAAATGGAAATAGGCATGGGAACAGCACACCAGACTGCTTTTCTGTATCTTGTACTATCTACTTTCTTGGTTCTCAATTCTTTCAGAAGGCCAAGAGTCTTCTTAGTATCTCAGTGGCAGTTGGGTGACTCCTTCAAGATGTAGATAATGAATATATTTGCCCAATGATTACAAAAATGTATATTTTTGTATCTTCTCAAAACCACTCATTCTTAATGATCAGAATCAGAAATTTCATTGAGATTGTAGAGCAGGTGAGAAAAAGGCGGCCTGTCATTTTGCTTCTGAAGAAGAAAAAAAACAAGGAAAGAGAATTAAGTGCCAACGTGTGAGTGTACTAGAATGGCAATAATGAAAAAAGAGTCTATAACAAAATAGCATTTTAGATGAGCACTGCATATTGATGAATTCAAGAGACTATAATGGTGTTCTCCAGTAGCAAATGTATTGATGATTTCCCCCCTCCTGGAGATGAAGCCATTTGTAACTGAATAGGAAAAAAAAGTCAGAAGGGAAATCCATAACAAAGCATTCTGCTACTAGATCCGTGATGGTGAACCTATGGCACGTGTGCCACAGGTGGCACGCAGAGCCCTCTCTGCGGGCACATGAGCCATCGCCCCAGCTCAGCTTCACTGCACATGCGGCATGCCTCCTGCTGGCCAGCTGGTTTTCAGGTCTCTGCTGTGTTTGTGCAGGGGGCAGGGGGCATGCGGGAGATGCGTGGGGGTTGGGGCAAAAAAGAAACAATTAGAGAAATACCAAGGCTATAGGCTAGATAGAAAGTAAAAAAATGGCATTTTTTGAGAAACATTTTCTTTACTGTTGTCAAAAAACCCTCTGCAGTCATGTAGACCCATGAAGTCACCAAGAGTTGGGTGTGTTTCAATGGAGAATATATTACTTCATTCTTACATCTTTCTTGCATGAAATAGGATGCACTAACCTCATTCCAACAATGTTGCATAAGTTTATAAATGGTATTGGAAGCAATTCTGGGTTTATACAAACGGAAGCCAGCACTGACGTCTTCTACCACCTCAGCATTTGTCCGATTCTCATAAGGAGTTTTGCCTTCAGTGAATATCTCCCACATCAATACTCCTGAAATAAGGCAGGATACATAATTTATTAAGAATAGCATAACAATGCCACTCCATCTTTCTCAAATAACTTAATGTTCTGATCCATTGCTTAAAATATACTTTATTTTCCAGCGAGATTCACAATGTAATTCCTATATATGATTAAAGAAAGTTTCATTAAGTTTAAAGGAACTTTCTCCCAAATTAAGATGTAAGGTTGCATATTGGTTAGTCATCCTATTGAAATAATATTAGCAGGCTCCAGATTGTCAACAGATTGTAAATTTGCTTTTGACTATATATTCATATGTTGTTTGTTCACTGTCACTTACTATTACTACACTCCCCCTCCTCCCTAATCCTGCTGTTCTGTGTATTGTGGTGACAGCAGAGGCAGGGAGGTATTACTGGGTGAGATGTGTGAAGAATGCCAGAAATGTGTCAAGGGAATATAATCCTAATAGGGTCATCTAAGGCATGGCAATCATCCCAGGTGCCCTGCTAAAACAAGCAGGCCTCTATATTGGGCAGTAGTGATAGAGGAAGATGCTAGAAGCAGATGATCACTTTAGTAACAACAGCAAATGCATCATTTCATTCTCGCAGGAAAAGGCCATTATCAAACTACTTGTGCACAAGGGTAGACATTAAATGTGAAAGAAAATATAGCGCTGAATGATGGCCCTCCTCAGGTCACATGGCACTCAACACACTATTGAGGAAGAGCTACAGATCTTTCAGGGTAATAATGATTAGCTTAAAGCCTCAGGACATTTAGTTGGTGATGTTTCCATGGAAGAAAAGAAAATCTGAAGCTACAAAGATAGAATTACAATGGGAGCATAAAAGGTAAGACATATAAACGTGGGAAAGCACCACACAGTGTAGAATGAAATGAATCGCTCACACATTGACATTTTAAGCATCAGAAAATCAACACTTTCAGTCAGAAGACTATACTACAGCTAGTCCTCATTTAGCAACTGACTTCTGTAGCAATTCTTTCAAATCACCACAGTAAGGAAAAATTAACTTTGTACAGTCTTTGCATTTACAATCTTTGCAGGTAATGTTCAAGTTCCAAGTTAAGTTAAAATGGAAGCAGAAAACCAACTAGTTTCCATGATATGATCTTGACTGTATACTCATCATTTTCAAGAACATTAGGAATCACTTTGAAGTCCTCAATCTCACCAATAAGGAACCTTAGGAATTGTGGAATGAATTTGAAGACATTAAGCATGAATGTTAAAAGAGGCTGCCAAAGACCAGGCTGGCAAAAAGAAAGAAGGAAAGAAGAAAGGAAAAGAAAAGAAAGGAATCAGAATCAGTTGTCAGAATAAGCAATGGAAATTGCCAAGAAGAGAACAAAAAAGTTTCAGAAAACTGTTAGAAGAGACAAGAAGCAACATTGGAACAATATCTATACAGACACTATGGAAACAGACATGAACAAACAAGGAAAGCTTCCAAAAAACCTCTGACAAAAAACATGGTCTAATTTCTTGTCCTGTTAAGATAAACAATGAACAGCTTTTAACCATAAGAACTTGAAGCAGTTATGTGACTGGGACGTTTGTTGTTCAAGATTCTTACCAAATGACCATACATCCGACTTGGTGCTATAGCGGTTATAGGAAAAAACTTCTGGTGCTGACCACCTGATGGGAAATTTAGTACCCATGGAGCTGGTATATTGATCATCAAGAACATACCTAAAAGAGATAGATTTATTTAAAGTATTTAAACAGTAATTCTAATGGTATAGCTTATGCATGAAAAACAAAAGATTAAAATCTCAGAATGTTACTGAATCATTAATCTGAAACCATGAGTTACAATGATATAGGAGACTCTACCTTTTTATATACCTGATCCACCAGCAATAATAGTATAGGGATATATATACCCAGATTAGAAGTTACACAGATTGACTTTCATTTCATATTATCAAACACTAACCATTCTCTAGACATGCTTCTCTTTAGCTGTTAGTACTATGGAAGCTATTGAAATAAAACAGACGGCTTGTTGTTATGCTGCAACCAATGCCATCATTGATTTTATGAGTACTGCTATTCTTTCACATCCTTCTCTTTAGAAAAGCAGTAATGTCTGTGGAAAGAAACTGACTTCAGTTGACCAATTAAAAATATAATTGGAATATGTCTGGCTGGCAAGTGACAGAAAGGTGTCTGCAAAGTAGGAAATGATCCTAGAAAGCTATGCATGATAGGACGTTGGGTGTTTCTGTGAATTGAACATTTATTAGGTGAACTCCAATAATATCTCATGCAGAACTTCTATTAGCATAATTATGAGAAGATAATTTTGCTTTCCTAGTACAGTCCTTTGGGTACCTTCAAAATCTGATCTTTTAAGTTTTAAGGTAAGAGAAATTGCAGGATAGAATTGAGGAACTAATGTCCCACTGTCCCAAAGATGCTTTTACAAGAGGCAACTGGACCTTCTGTTTTTCTTTGAAGACATTTCACTTCTCATTCAAGAAAGGCTTCAAAGAAAAACCAGAAAGTCTAGTTGCCTCTTGTAAAAAAGATGTTGAGACTCTAGAAAGTGTGCAGAGAAGAGCAACAAAGACGATTAGGGGACTCGAGGATAAAGCATATGAAGAAAAGTTGTTGGA
>JANHGD010010718.1:142463-152938 GCA_027560375.1 Imantodes cenchoa
GTTCTCCGAACTACTCAAAATTTCCGCTACCAGTTCTCCAGAACCTGTCGGAACCTGCTGGATTTCACCCCTGCTTTTATCTTTTCCTTTGATTTTGAAAGAATAATCTTGGAATTAGAGATACCAAAGGATCTGTGTAGAAAATCTATTGGCATTAAATGTTCTCTGAAAAGCCACACTTTACATATTTAGGAAAATGAAAAAAATACAAAAATGAAAACTGTAATTCTTTATCTGGGCTGAAACTATCAAGATTAGACTTTGCAAAGATTAAAGAACATTAACTGAAATGAATATATCAATGATATCATATTCTAATATTTTATCAAAAAAATGAAGTCTATTTCTATAAATAGTTGGAAGAGATAGCAACATATAATTGTGTTTGCTGGGATTATTATTTAAATAACTAATAATTCTGAAAACTAGTTTTTAGAAAAATATGTAAATTGTTTATTGAGTGGTGTGGTGGCCTAGTGGTGAAGATACTTGCTTCCCACTTAGAAGGTTGAGAGTTCAATTCTAGGTAACAGCAGATTTTCTTTTCTAGAGCGCAAAGAAAAAATATCTGCTGCAGACTCCATGTAGGCATCAGGAAGGGCATTTGGCCTGTAAATGCTCAGGTCCATCTAGTCACCCCAACTCTACCCCAAATTAAGGGATTATAGGGTCGTAAAAAGGAATTGTTTATGTAAGTTATTTATTGTTGCAGCAATACCAGAATTATGCCTTCTGTTGGTGATTAGAAATTAATATTGAAAAAAAAAGTATGTTTATCTGAGGGATAACCTCCTATATTCATTCATCATTTCATCAGATTAAATAACATCAATTCTTTCCGGATGCCATCACTAAAGGATTGTCACCTGATGAGGCTTTTTAAGGGATCCATTGACTCCCTTTGGCAGGTTTGGTTATCTTTATCTATTTGGGCTTTATGAATATTGTGAAAAAAGCTACCTGTTCCATGTGTTCCACAGAGAGTTCGCTAGTGCAGGATATTTGTATGTTTTGGTTTTTATTTTTTTCGTACTCTTTTAAATACATTTGGGATTAAGGGGGGCATTTTTTATATGTTAGCAGCTCAGATCTTTGGGGAATAATCAACAGACAAGCAGAGCAAATGAATAATTCAGATGGCAGCAAGAATACCTATAACCTAAAAATAATGATAATAATAGTATATTCCAATTGTAGACCTTTAGCACATCAATTATTAGAAAGTGTATTCATAACAAAGTCAGGATACTAAATATAACATCTACTTTTACCTTATTTTGAAATATCAAATTTTGTAAAAACAAGATGAAGATGAATTAATATTGCGAAGGAAAGGGTCTCCAAAAAATGTCATGAAAAAGCCGTATATTAACAATAAATTGTTTTTATGTATTTCTAATGCCTGACAAAGTTTTATTGAATATTAATTTTTATTTAAATTTTTTTTTTTTTAAACTACCCCATTTCCTAAGATCTAGCTTACTTTAATGTTTTTGTGAAGACAGACACTGTATAGGTGCCAGGCTGCCTTGAATCTCTCACCATGAAAGCTCCTTCTTTATCCTGCAGGAAGATGAAATACAATGAATTTACAAAGGAGTCTGTAAAGTGGCCAGTTTTAAAGTCTGAAATGCTACATAAGCATTCATTCATTCATTCATTCATTCATTCATTCATTCATTCCTTTGTGGGAACCTCTGGACAAGTCCATGCAATCCTTTTGGCAACATGTTTTTCAGTAATAGTTTGTACAGAGAGGGACTTGCCCAAAGTTACCCAGCTGTCTTTATGTCTAAGCAGGACTAATATTTGGGTTTTCCTGCTGGTAACCCAGCACCTTAACTGGATGACCAAATCTATCCATTGCTAATCATATAATAAAGGCATTCATACTTCATGCTTGTAAATGTACACATATATCCATACACAATTTGCCTAAAGGAAAGTAAAACAAAGCAAAAGCACAAGAAAGCAAGAAAATGAGAAGTCTAAGAAGAAACAACCCAAACACCCCAAAATTATGGATGTAGTATTGTCAAATTAATTCGAACAGTCGGGATGTTTTGGCTTCCCAAAATATTTAAAAACTGCTGAAAGCTAGAATTTGGCTTTTATTTTAGTTGCACCAAAAGTAAACGAATCCCTTCTTGCTTGTTCTGTATTGGTATCTCATGTTTTCCAATAGCAATCTTCCTCCAACGACTCAGGCCATCCATAGGTAGTGATTTTGCCTATATTTTATATGCTCAGCAATCATACAAGGGAAGCAGACAGACTGGGGAACAATGAGTGGAAATTATAATTTACAACAACACTATAACCAGCGAATTCAAATTAAAGGTTTTTAATCAATTCAATTCAAAACTACTACTCAATTTCCTTATTGCATCACTAAATGTTAATTTCCTGTATGCCCAAGTAAGTGAAACAAGACATTGATTTAAGTACAGTAAAATGTGGGTACTGTCTAAAGGGATTTACCTTACCTCTTCCCTGAGCATTGTTTCTGCTTTGGTTCGGCTGATATTCTTGTTGTACCAGCTGCAAAGATTAAGTACAAAGCAAAACATGTTGCATGTCAGGTGGAACCAATTCATAAACAGCATTAATGTTTGATATCATAGCAAATAAATAAGATATTTTTGTAGATACCGGTAGTCCTCATGTTATGCTGGTAATTGGAACCAGAATTGAGGGTCATAAAATTCGACCACATTGATTAACAATATGAATGCCAGCAGTGCCCGTTGTCATTGTTAACTGAATCCAACCGGGACCACAATCCAAGGACCACATCAATTTAAGCCATTCCTGTCTTGGTTCCTCCCAGGCTCGAGCCTTGACAAGGAGAAGAACTGCCTCCTCTTGAACTCTCCCCCCATCTCTGTCCTTCTGGCCACTCTGTACAGGAGCACTCCTTGGCAGCGATGGTAGCGGAAGCCTGAATTAGATACCTGGCAGTCTCAGCCAGCCACTGTTGCCCTCAGGCCTCTAACTTCTGCCCCAGCACCGCCACCCCACCCCTGCTGCTGAGAAGCCCATGGCACAATCAGCTTCCCTAGTGCCACAAGGCTAAGTACCAAGTGTTCTGAACCATTCTGCACTCTGTAGACCCTGCTGTCTCTAGCTGACCTTCACCATCTCTTTCCTTCCACTGCTGACAAGGCATATGCCTGGCCTTATGCGAGGCAGCTGCTTACTGTGCCATGCCTTCTTCCTGAGGCTGCCTGTGCCTTTGAAATCCTTCCGAAGCATTGCATGATTTGGAGAAGGGTGGGCACAGCTTTCTTGCAAGCTTTTGGAAGGCCTTGTCAACAGCAAGTATAAGAAGATGGCAAGGGTCAGCTGGTCCTGACTAGGATCACATCTGGTAAAAGGAAAGGAAAACTGAGATTTCCATTTCTTTCTATGATCTAAAAAAAAAAGAATGTTAATCTAACCAACATTGCTTGAGAGTTATCAGTTTATTTTTCTAATAAAAATTGAACTGACACCTTAATGTTAAGATTTAAAAATTAAATAATTCAAAGTTTCAGGTATAACTTAGTCTCTTGATAATGATATTACGTATAAAGAAAAAGCAAATTCTTACTTATATATTTGAAGATTATCTGGTGATTTTTCTACTATGTAGCTGCTTGGCACATATCCTCCATGCCTGCAACAAATAAGTTTAAAAGATGAGAAACTTCAGCATATGACTTGATTAAAATTACAATTTACTTGACTTGATTAAAATTGTCTGTTAGAGCAGAATACATGATACCAAACCTTCTGCTGATGGAATTGGCACCATTTCTTACTGAATAAAGAAAGTAAAACTTTCAATGTTATTTCAAAGCATATTAGTATTTATTATTTAACATACGTTATATCATTCATGGACTTGCAATACATATTAACATTTCATCTAGATTAGTAAATATATATATATATAAATGTTAAAAAGATCTATGTCCAAATACCAATGTCTAAGCCATCTAATGAAAAACATAAAACATACATAAGTGTCTCATTCATACATGGACTATACTTAAGGTATAGTGCAGTAATCCAAGACCGGAAAGCAAAATGAATAAGAAACACATAACATATGGGGAAAATGTAATGTAGGAGGGAATTAGAACATACATTTTAAAAAAAAAGAAAAGATCTCTTTTTTCTACAGACCTACCCATTCTTATCCTGAACCAACCACCAATGGACTTTGGAGGTATCAATAACATAATATTCCTCATTGCATTGTAATGTCAATTCCTGAGGATTCTGAGCAATATAATCATAAATGGCAACTACTGAAAATTCCTTGGTATCGAGTGATGATTTCTGTGGTTTTTTTAAAAAAGAAAGACATATTAAAAGCACAAAATGACGGCAAAAAAATATTTGATTACATATATAGTATGCCAGGGTTGTCAAATCGTATATTTAAAAAAAGGGACATTTCTAGAATTACATGATATACTGCGCCTGTAATATTAATACTGTAGGACAAACTAGCCTTTTAAAATTTATTATTTATTATATGTGTTTTGCCTTTATTACTTTTACAAATAATTTTTGTACCTAGCTTTCATGGGTATGGAAGGACTTGAACTCACATTCTCCTATTTTCTATCCTTAATCGCTAGACCAAATTGGCTCAATATTATGCCTTTTGTCTATAAATAGATACTACATGAATTAACCAAATTGGGCTCTAGTTGCTGTATTCTTAGAAAGTAATAATAGAAGGCATCATGCGAGATCATTCAAAAGATGGATATTGAAGTATGATCATCACAAATTGCAGAGCTATTACTAAAAATTTAATTACAGATGTTACAAAAATTGCAATCATTAAGCCACATTTTAGACGAAAAATTTGATATAACATTTCAAAACCTGAACTTTAGGTCTCATGCCATTAATGCCATAATATGATGGCTCTTCTATCAGTACCACCCATATCTTGATGCTCACCATGTTAGTCTCCGGTGTAGGTGGAAGGGGTTTACTAGAGACTATGGAAAGAAAAACATATGAAATCAACAAAATATTAAGAGCTTTATAAACCTGAGCATCTTCAAGGACTACAGAGTAGCTGTATATTTATTGTTTCCTATATATTTAAATCATGGGCTGAAGTAGAACATCTTCAATGACCCAGGGAATTGGTAAGGTATTGACTGGATCAAGAATCATGACTAAGAACTATAAGCAAACAGATCTTACTTTTTGCTAAGAAATAATTTTAGGAAATGAGCACTTGACTCTATCTAAACTCCATCCAAAAGTTCTGCCAAATACACAATTAATCACAATTTTAAGTATACCAAATTAAATAGAAAAGAAAAACAATTTACAAATAGAAATACAATTCACAAAAGTTGTAAATGTTTTCCCATTTTGTGTTTCAAAGCTATATTTTTCTTTGGACCTAGTATCCTTTTTTCTTTACAATATGTGGGAGTCAGTGTTGTTGTGATAAAGATTTAATACTGTATACATGCAAGAAGATATGTCTTTTCTCAAAATACCTACAATACATAGCCATACAATGTGAAGGGAATACAGTTCTGCTAACTGGACAGCCATTTATTTGGAGTAGGAACTGGCAATGCCCACAACAGTAACCCACAATCGGGACACGGGTGATAAGAGGTTAAGAGTATTGCACTTAAGCACAGAGGCCAGAGCAAAGAAAGTGAGGCTTGTGTACCAGAAAGAACAACCACACACTGATCCTAATGAATTCAAAAGTGAAACAAAGTGCTTAAAGTAGATAATACGCAAAACATATTTTGCTTACTTAAGATGTATAATTAATGTACAGCCCATATATTGCAAGCCAGCTAACAGTACTATCCACATATGTTCTAAAGAGTGACTGCATCAAAAACACAAGGCAAGAAGCACAAGAAAACAATTCTAGGTGGATTTTCTGGCATTCCATATTGCTTTGCACCATATTATGGAGAAGTTAAGCATTTAGACATTTATTGGTTTTATAGTTGAGTCTGGAAATCTTCAATCCCAAAGGAAATGAATAGATCCACATTACAGATTCAAGCCATATGGTGAGCAGATCACTCTCATGAGACAAACCACAAAGCAGTCAAGCCACTACATAAAAATACCAATTAAACATAAAGCTTTATTGAACTTCTCTCATACACATTTTACAGATGTCCTATAGCTTATATAACAGTACTTTAAATTATTCTTGAAGCCTTGATGGAAGAGAAGTTTTTGAATTTCCTACCAGTGTTGGCTGGAATATACTCCATGCAGCCTGTTGCCATCTTTTCTAGCTGAGCACAACATCTCCATTGTCCATCTATCCAGAAATTTGGGTGAAACTTTGACACCAAAGTGGTATTGTTCCTGGTTTCTAAAATGGAGAAAATGTCAGATACTCCATACGCTTTTACAATAGACTTCCCCCATCTGATACCCTGCAAGTATATTGGCATTGCCATTTCCCAAATTCCTAGAGAGTCATTTTAATCATTACATTTGATGGGAAAGAATTGCTTCCATTACATCTGCAACCCCATGAAACGTAAGAGAGCATGTATTGATGAAATTCCAAAGCATCCTGACCATGAGTCAGAAAAGCAAAAGCTACTTTTACTGTGATTAAAACAAAGCAAAACTCCTGATGTTTGGAGAAGAGATTTCACCATGATATCATGAACACACCATTGCACTTACTACAAATAATACAAGAATAAGCTATCATTGTAATAAGGGCCAATCTTGTTTTATTTTAATGTGCTATTATGTAAAAGGAGTCATTGATGCAGCCTATAATTTAATTAGATCAGTAGATAAACACATATCCCTTTCATCCTCATATATTATTCCCAGCATGCAGAGGTAAAATAAATCTTTCCCATCAACAGTTTGCCATCAACTTTTTAAAAAAGTGATATTAGAATAATTAAAGGCTGCAGCTTGACATACTGAATTTCAAATGAGGTGTTGACCTGAGGAATTACAATGTGATGAGTTACAAATTACCTTCTTTCAAAACCATGACCCATTTCTGGCAGCTTGTTAGGTTGGGGGCAAAGATGTAGAGCATATAGTTGTCATGAAAAATCTGTGATGGGAGGAAAAAGGATTTAGAGTTGATTCTAAACTGAACAAGATCAACCCACTTTCTATGAATGGTTTCTAATGTGATGTTAGAAGGAAAAGTGAATTTGTATTAATAACGAATAAATATTCTAATGTGGTAGCAGATTATTAACAAAACAATTGCATTAAACATTTTGCCAAATGAACATTCTTTCTTATTCTGAGATATTTGTGTACGTGTGTGTGATATGTTTGTGTGTGTCTAGTGAATTTATTATATATATTTGCATACAATGGATAAAACATAATAAAAAGCACTGAAGATCCATAATTCCATTGTTAGGTCTTAGCAAAATTTCAACAGATTTCTACAGACTGGAATAGAATTTTGCTCTTTAAAAGAGAATAAACCTAACTGAGGTTGTAAAACTCTTAATTCCCCAATAAATATTCACTTCTGTATTCGTCCTGTAACAAACAGAAACCATAAGCTATCTCAGAAACAGAAACAGAAACCTTGATCAATCATGAATTCTATCACAGGGATCAAAAAAATTTCTTGATTTTCTGAATATTTGCAGCACATTATGGATTGTTCATTTCACTGCCAAACAGGAAGCTAACGTTTGAGCTGCAGCTGAGGGGGAAAAATGAGTTCACATGCTGTTTACGTTATTATATATCTGGCTTGCTTTAGTACAACCCACTCAAAAGAAGCCCCATATTTCCCAGAGGAAATTAAAAGTTTTCTTCCCAATTAATTAATTACTTTTGGGGATGGGGTGGGGAGTTTCTAGAGTTTTCTTTCTAGAGAAAAATGCTATTGGAAGCACTTTGCAGCAGGTGAAAATAATGTTGTCAAGAGGCTGAATAGACAAAGGAAGGAACAGCAAGAATATGTGCATAAAATTAAATTTTATATACTGTTCTAAAATTTTATCTGAAATTTATTGTACAAAGCAGCTGGATTCTTTTTAGAAATGCCAATTAGCATTGAAAAACAGAAACAAGTCTGAAAATGCTATAAGCTGTTTTTGGTACAATTTCCTTCTCACCACCTAAGCAGTTTTTCTCCCTTAAATCCTTTGGTCAATTAAAAAAGCATTAAGCATGACTTGCAAGTTTGATGTACTGGTTATGTTTAGGATGATTGTAATGGCATATGTTGATACTTACCTGGAAAGGATATTTATAGTGACATGGAACTGGGACATCGCTTTTTACAAGTTCCACACATTTAATCTTGGATAACTCAATTGAACCCTTTAGAATTCTTTTTTTCTAAGAGGAGAAAGAAAATACAAAATACAATTAGGCTCCAAGACAATTTGGTTTCATTGCTTACTTGGCATTACCCTACCAAGTCTTTACACATTCATGTCTGAAAAGTATCTTAGCAAGGGAAGTGAAAATAATGAATGACATGTTATGATTTTCAGCATAAAAAAAAAGAAGAGAGAAGAAAGAAATGTCTAGGGATATGTCCAATTAAATTTCTGAACATGTAGCTGACTTATTTCCTGAGAAATAGATTTTTTCCCTCTCTCTTTTTCCTTGGTAAATCTAGGAAGCATCAATGCAGTGGCTTGTATATTTTGCTATACAAGCTGCATTGAACAGGAAGCCAAAAAGCAACAAGTATAATAACCCCGCTGTTCATTAATGCCTTGCTTTGAATGATTCACAGCCCTCTTTGAAAGTAACTGATTTCCTGCTTTGATTTTTCTACAACTGAGATGTAACATTTTTTATCATTCATTTCAGACAGAGGTTAAATGTGGAGTTTCTGGAATAATCGTTCAAATGTGACAAGCAACTGATCTTATGCCTTTTCTATCAGAAACCAATCTAAGTGGCTTGCAAAAATGATACACAATTAATTATGCAATTCATCAGAAATGGCATTGTCATACAATCACAAGAAGAACATCAGAATCATCTTTGATTGAAGAAAACTTTCACAAAATGGGAGGATAGATTTTGGCATAGTTGTCACTCACATATAATTAAGCCTTACAATAGCCCACAGCTGTGTGATAGCTTATATTTTTCCATGCTTGAGGATGACAACTTAGTCCAAATGGATTGCCAGTTACATTCTATTTATAAGTTATGGCATTCACAGTCACCATATGCGAATCTGCATAGAATTTAGAAGGACTGATACAGTTTATCTGCCATCCGTTATTTAAAAATGTGCCCAGCAGAATGCTAAACCCACATATACAGTAAAAGGATCCTGCAAAATGCCTGAACAGGGCATGGTGAAGCACTGGTTAGACATTACACAGGCAGATGCCTTTGGGGAAATAGTCAACTCTTCTGCAGGTCACACCCCAATCCAAAATAGACATGGAGGGCATAACCCAGAAATTGGCAGAGTAAAAACGTGCCAGCAGCAGTCAAATTTGACAAATGGTACTGGGCCTTGTTATGCTATTGCTAACATCATCAATGAGGCGTCAGAGGATCCTTCCTCTTCCTCAACACACGAGAGGAAAAACTTTAAAGCTCAAACAGGTGAAGAAGAGTACGAGACAAAAGATGCTTCACATGCCCAGAGGTGGCATTCAGCCAGTTCGCACCGGTTCGCGCGTACCTTTGGTGGAAATTTGGCCAAGGTCTCCAAACCAGTAGCGATAGCAGGCTGGCCACGCACCCGAATCAGTCCTCCAGTCACCGCTCGCTCGCTCACCCCATCTGACATGATCATTGCCATGTTCTTCATGCACGTGCATCCCATTACCTTGCAAGTACAATGGGATGCGCATGCATGAAGAACATAGCGGCAATGGCAGCACTGCGCAAGGAGTATGAAGGGAGGTAGACACCATGCTTAGAAGCCGAGAGCAAAAATAGCATGTGACAGGGGTGTGTAACGTGTCTCTCCATTGTCCCTTTCCAGGTGATAGCTGCCTTCGCTGCCTCTTCTTTTACTCAGAGGCATGGTGTCCTTGCAGACACACACACACACACACACACACCCCTGTCATTCCTGCTGCCGCTACTTTTGCTCTTGGCTTCTGGGTGCTCTTAAAGTCGATTGAGATGGAAGACGTTTTCTTAGATCACTGCTCATCACAAACTCATCATTAGGGCACAAACTTAGATCACAAACTCATCATTGGGGCAGCGATGTAAGGAAATGTCTTCCAGCTCTTTAAGATCGACTTTAAGAGTGCTGAGAAGATGAGAGCAAAAGTAGCGGCAGCAGGGGTGACAGGGGCATGTGTGTGTGTGTCCCTACTCAAAGACTTGGAGGCACACACCATGCCTCTGAGGAAAAGAGGATGCGCTGGCGAGTGACTTTAAGAGCGCCGAGAAGCCAAGAACAAAAATAGCAATAGCAATAGCACTTAGACTTATATACCGCTTCATAGTGCTTTACAGCCCTCTCTAAGCGGTTTACA
>JANHGD010010718.1:217722-233311 GCA_027560375.1 Imantodes cenchoa
CTTCCTTCCTTTCCTCCCTCCCTCCCTTCCTTCACTCTTTCTTTTCAGTGTGTTGCTATCTCATGTAACTAGTCTTTCTTTGTAGACTGAGAGATGTTGAATATATATCAGGATTATCCTTTTAAAAATATTTCACTTCATAAGACTACACAAAAAGAAATGTCCAGATATGACTGCTTCTAACAGAACATAGATATATTGCTTTCATTTTCAATAGTTTGAATCCAGTATAAGTTGAATTTAATTTCCAATGGGATGTATGGGAGAAGAATTAAGTCATGACTAAGTTGCTTTTTAGTTGATTCAAACAACACTAGTTTGATGTCTTGGTTAAGGCACTAGGCTAGAAAACAGGAGACTGAATTCTGGTCCTGCTATGACATGAAGGCAGCTGGGTGCCCTTGGGCCAGTCACACACTCTCACCTCTAGGAAGTAGGCAATGGTACAAAATTCTGGAATTTTGCCAAGAAAAATGCAGGGACTAGTCCAGGCAGTTACCAGGAGTAAACAGTGACTTGAAGGCACACACACACAAAAAAAGGAAAGGAAAGGAAAAGCAAAGAAAATTACATGCATTATGGCACTAAATTATCTATTTCAAAGAGTCCCACAATTTAGAATTCAGTTGTGAGGTAAATTCTTTTGCTTCTTTCTGCAAGAAAAAGCACTTACGTGCAGTATTCCTTCTGACCCTATATTACAAAATATAGATGAGGACTGAAATGATTCCATATGAGAATCCTTTATCCATGGTAAGCTACCACATCAGGAAGAAAGAGAGAACCTTTTTCTGTAAGTTGTTTTTCACAAGATCTAGGGTTGGGTTTTTTTTAGGGTTGGCTGGGTGGTTGTGGTTGTTTTGGTGTTACGCATGTAGAATATCAATGTTCCATTCCCTCCCAGCATTTTAAGTAATCTGAAGAAGGCTGCAGAGTGTGATTTCTGTTTGATCACTTACCCTAAGGTTTTATTTCTGACAGATACCTGAGGTTCTTGAGGGCTTGTTAGGTGACAGCTTCACTCAACTAAGTATATTTTCCCTTTTCTATGATAAGCTTGTTAGCTTGAGACTTGGTCTCCACCCCTTACAGTATGCACCTGTTGAAGGACCAGTCTGTGAATCAGGGGTTTGCAGTGCAAAGCCATGAGTCAGGCACCTCACTATATCCTTTGAGATTTTAAGAAGTAATGGAATTTCCAGTCATGTTTCTTGGCCAGTAGCTAATTTGACTAAGAAGACGCTTTGTATGTATAAAATGTCCTGTGCTATTTCTGAGGTTCCCTCAGGTACTCTGGGGAAGATTTTAAGAAAGATACAGAGGACTGAAAAGGAGAAACTATTTTTCTTTTTTTTTTAAAGTGCTCAGCCAGATAGCAAATCTGTGTTTCACAATGTTCCAGTGTCTTTAATTTACTGCTGCTGATTTACAGATATCAAGACCTTTTTTGTTAATATTCGTATTGTGATTCCAAGGACGTTTTCCTACCAGTTTCAGGAGATACAAGGTGAAGGATGACTCCCCCACCCCTTTGCGAAATAAAAACTAGAAAAGAATAAATCAGTAAATATTTTACATTTCTATTTCAT
This sequence comes from Imantodes cenchoa, assembly GCA_027560375.1. Taxonomy (NCBI): domain Eukaryota; kingdom Metazoa; phylum Chordata; class Lepidosauria; order Squamata; family Dipsadidae; genus Imantodes; species Imantodes cenchoa. The sequence goes on from JANHGD010010718.1 coordinate 219,312, forward strand.
CTTAGTGCCATATATACAATGGCAGACGTGAATTGGAATTAAATTACACAATAACGTGAAATTACTACATCTGTTTAAACCAGTTTACATTAAAACAGTCTCCTTTTAAGCAATTTCCAAATGTGTTGTATTATTCTGTAGTTAGAGAGCTGTCACCAAGATAAAGGAGACTGTGCTACGTGACCTCCTCTTTGCTGACGACTGTGCCCTGAATGCTGGATCAGAGCAGGAAATGCAAGCCAGTGTGGACAAATTTGCAGCAGCATGCGACAACTTTGGCCTCCTTATCAACATAAAGAAGACTGAAATGATGCATCAGCCAGCTCTGAAAACCAAATACCAAGAGCCCACCATCACAGTGAAGGGACAAAAGCTGCAAGCAATGGATCAATTTACATATCTTGGCAGCACCCTCTCCCATGTAGTGACAATTGACATTGAGGTCAACTGCAGAATCGCCAAGACAAGCTCTGCATTTGGCAGACTACTGACCAATGTGTGGGAGCGCCATATAATAATCCTTGCTACAAAATTCAAAGTCTACCGAGCAGTAGTGCTAACTATCCTGATGTATGCCTGTGAGACTCAACTAATAACAAATAACTTTTGGTTTTATGCTACAGACCTGGAGTGATATAATTTCAAAAGGTATGCATTGGGAGTTCACCTCATCAAATGGTTAATGATCAGTAGGTGCTAAGAACATGTTTTGGTAGTTCATTTCTGAATTCAAGGTAAAAAAGTATAGTCCTAAACACCCCTTGTGCCTTCTGATTTGGGAGCAATGTTAAGGTTCTCTTTTATTTACTTTAAAATTTTATACTTTACATATAGTGATATATGTAAATGTATAAACTGCCCAGAATTGCTGGCATTAAGGTAGCATAGAAGTTTAAATAATAATAAAATATATTATACACATCATATGTAATCATGTTCTCAGTTAAAATACAGTGGGAAAGACAGTACAATATTGCTTCATTATATGTTTAGGTGTATTGTAATGAGAATTAGTGTAGCATATGCAATAATTTTCAGAAAAGTTATAACTCAGCTGGAGTTTGTCAGTGCAGCATTTCTACAGGAAATATTTTGAAAAGCACAACAGCTTTCTTTTTGGCACAGAAACAGCATTGCCTTTTGGTATTTGAACGTATTAGCTTACTGTTTTGATGCCCAAGTCTTGATTGAAATGGAATCTCCTAACCGATCATTTTGTTGAAAAAGAAGTCCAGCTGTTCTTTCCTGACATATGGACTACAACATCTGACCATCCTTATAATTTATCTGTAGAACATGCTACAGCTCTGCTCGGTCTCTAGAATTGACATTGGGAAGAAGTTCTGTAGCATAGCCATTGCCAATTATTATTATTTTTTTAAATAAAAGGCTGTAGGATGTAATGTAAAATTTTATTAGCATAGACTCATAGATCTAAAGCAGTAAAAAAATGGGTTGAATTGAGGAAAACTTCTGGATCAGGGTAAATGTTTTTGAAAAGATTGACCATTTTATAGCAAGTCTTCTTCATAAAATATTTTATATATTTATTTATTTATTCAATTTGTATGGCTGCTCATCTCAACATTGATTCTGGGCAGCAAACAGAATTCAAATAAAGTAAAAACAATTGCAACAATACAAAAATTAAAATACACAGCAGCTGAGAAAATATCATACCCCATAATCACATATTGATGTTAATTTGTTTTTATTATGATTAAAAATGGAGCCGCATTTTCTTTCTTAATAATCATTATTTTATTAATATATTTTACAAGATTGCAGGTTGAAACAATTTTAAATACAAATCTTTTATACAGAAAGTGTAATAAAGTTAAAATAGTTCCTTGTGTAATCATAGCATTATTGCAATGCTTACAAAATTTTGCATAGAGTGTGCAAGGATTGATGTTACTTGATAAAAAAAGCTTTTTTTTTCTCACACACAACCACACACATACATAAATTAAGAATAAAAAATAAGAATCCAAACAAAATGTGAACATCTCCATAAAACAAAACATGATATAAAATTGTTGGGTTTACATAATGAAGGCCTTGATGTCAGACAATGCATTTTACTATAACAGATGGAAAACTCTGATGGCATATGGATGGTGTTTTAATGCTACATTCATAAACAGCTAGGATTTTGACAGCTTTAAGTTTCATTGCTTAAATCAGCAGAGAATGTATTCTGCTCTCAGTGCTCAATACACAAGGTTTTAGTTGTTCTTAACACTAGTAATTATGTGATACATTAAGCACTGCTATCCAGACAAGGTAAGCTATAAAATAAGGGGTAACTTATTATCAGGAAAATGACTGATCTGCAGCCCCCAATCAATCCCTTACGTACCTAACCACAGTACTTCCAATAGGATTGTGAACTATGAACTCTATAAATCAATCTGAGCTAATAATATTGAGCTTGATCCAGATTTAATTATGCTTAAAACAAAACAACTGAATCAAAGAGGAAAGTAAGTGTACGGTAATTTAAATTCCATTGATTTTAACCGAATCAGTGGGTTTGGTGATTTCATTGAGTCTACTCCAAGCATGACTAAATCTGGATTCAATTTATTTTTAAACACTTAAAAACAAACACATCTCAGTTTAACATTACATCCCTTTGTCCACAGGTCACAAAGCTCAAAGTACAACTATGGGCTAGGAATCTGTGAGTGCTTTCACGCCTGGTAAAGTTTTTAGAACACAACACAGGGTTTGGCTGATGCTGGAAACAGAATGCTAGGCTAGATGGATCTTTGGTTTGATTCAGCAAAGTTCTTTGTTAATTTGTGAATCGGTTCTGATTTTAGGACTTAAACCAAGAATTTGAAGGTATTTCAGATGTCACTAAAATAACATTTAAGCCTCTCCCATCTCTCTCCCATATGCATGCTACCAGTGCAAAATTGCAAAATTGTGAATGAAAAGTCAATTCTAAATAAATGATTCACGCTAACCAATGGGAAATTTCTACTGGTTCTGTAGATGTGAAAAGTTGAAGCAAAAAAAACAACAAACTGAAATAAAGTTACATAGCTAATGGTGAACAATTTGTCATTTCACTCAAATTAAGCTGAACATCAGATCAGTTTTAAATCCTAAAACCTCAACTCAAAATTGAGGATTGTAAAGATGAAACCATATGGAATCGTAATGGAGAAGGTTGAGGGCAAGTTTCTGAAATGAAATGTGTACGATATAATCTTAAGAGGTTTATAATATTTTAGATTAGTCACATGAATTTTTGAAAAGTAGTATTACTGAAGGAGAAATAAAAAACAAACAAAAAAAACAAAACCCAAGTAGGCTCTTTAATTTAAATAGAAATTATATGCCAATGGGAAAATATGACATGCTGCTAAACACAATTATAGTGCATATGTAAGGAACACAAATGAAAAGCCGTGCAAATAAGAGAGGATTCCATATAACACATAACATAATCCTTATATTCTCTCCCCTTCCCACTGTCATTCTAATGCAGCTGTTGTTGTGCTGTAAGCTACTTAGCTGTTTCCCACAGTGATGGACAAATCAATACCATGGTAGCATGATTCAACATTCTACTCATTAAAAGGCCTTGACAAAGGGACCAACAGGTCTTATGTTATGTTCAGCAGTCAATCAGCAGCCTGTCTCTATATGTCTACATTTGCTTTAGAAGCAGTAAAGAGCTTACCTGAATTCTTTACTTTCTGCTTACTTTCTATCTACCAATTCCTCTTTAATAATCTTTGTTGTGGATGGCAATGAATTACAAAACAAGAATAAACCTGACTGGAACTGAAAAATACCAAGCTGAATATTAGTGAGTATATGGAGTTAGATTTTCTTTCAGGACCATTGGCCAACAGAAAGGGCAATAGAGAATTGTCCTTGTTTCTTTAAAGAGCTGTGGTGGCATAGTGGTTAGAATGCAGTATTGCACACTAATTCTGCTCTCTGCCAACTGGACTTCAGGACTTCGACAGTTCAAATCTCACTAGGCTCAAATTTGACTCAGCCTTCCATCCTTCCAAGGTCATTAAAATGAAGACCCAGATTATTGGGGGCAATATGCTGATTCTGTAAACTGCTTAGAGAGGGCTGTAAAGCACTGTGGAGTGGAATATAAGTCTAAGTGCTATTGCTATGATAGTTAGAATTTAGCATTTAAGATAAAGAGCTACAGATGATTCAATACAGGTTTAGATCATTTATTGCAGTGAAAAATGAGCAAATTTTTGCTTCATGTTAGCTTCATGTGCTAAATCTGAAATCTAAACACCAATGTGCCATTGGATGCCTGCCTTGGTGTGCACCAGTTCAATCCTTACTCCCTCCCCCCTCCCTCCCTTGAAATTATGATGATGCAAAGCAAAGGGCCAGTCTTCAGCATCATTGTTATTTACAAGAATGATTCTGGACACCCGAGAAATCCTATTTGTTTTCTTAAAAAGTAAACAGCAGCAAAATGTCACTTTTTGTGACCAGCCTCAGCCACATTGCAGTTTGGTGATTTATGGGTGAATTAAAGATGTTCAGAAACTCTGAAACTTTGTCTCAATAAGAAAGCGGATATTTATCAAATCTAAGAACTGAAATAGATATGACAGAATATCTGGGGTGGAATCATTTTTCTCACTCAGTAGCAGCTGGGGGCATTTAAATTTTGATTACAGCAGTGGTGCTATGCGGGAGTAAGTAAGCGAGGAAGTAATTGAACGTTATCTCCTGCTGACTTGTTGGTTTACATTTTGGCACCTAATTTCTCTTAGTCCAGCAGGGGGCTGACTATCATGTCCATGTTCCTGCATCATTGCTGCAAATTGGTTGGAAAAATAGAGCAGAAGCAAACATTAGCTTTATTCCTCAATGTTGATGCTCCTTTCAAAGCAGACTCCTTTCCATACATGTAACCGATTAGTAGTTGACATAATGATCTTAATGAATATTCAGAGGTGAAAAATAAAATGTTAGAGGAGCAGATCATAATTTTTGATACTTTTCAATTATAAAGCCATATTGACAGTTTGTCAACAACTTATGCTTTAGATCAGGGTCAGGCAACCATAGGGTGGCTGGAGGACTGATTTCAGATTTTATGGGGGAAAGCAGAGGTGGGTTGCTGCCAGTTCAGACCGGTTCACCCGAACCGGTTGCGGAAGTTTGCCCCGGCAAATTTGCTGAACCGTCAGTGATGGCTGGCTGGCCACGCCCCCGAACCAGTCATCCAGTCGCTGCGGCTGGCAAAGAACCCTCTGCACATGCGCAAAGGCTTCTGCGCATGTGCAGAGGGTCATTTCCTTGGCATGATGTAGGTGCAAAATTAGCATTTCTGATGCGATGCGAACCAGTAGGGAAGGTAAGTAGAATCCATCCCTGGGGGAAAGGCTTTTAGATTGTGGGATTAATACAAAATAGAGTGAGCCATCTACATGGATAGAGCCAGGATATTTTTGGATGAGCTACATGAATATTATTTTAAAATTTACATTATAGCTTTCCTGTGTTTGGAGCATGACAGTAAGGCCTGGAGGCTACTGTAAAGCCTTCAAGGAAGCAGATTTCCCCTTCTTGGTGCAGTTACGCAGAATAACAGGAAGAAGTGGAAATCATTCCATTTTGTTCACAATAACATATAGAATAGCATACAACGTTGTAAAGATTTTTATAACTACAGTATCATATTTTCTCTGTTCTAAAAATGGTGCTCATAAATTCTATACCTTGTTCCATAGCTACAATTTAGATTCCAGTTGCAGAAAGTAGCTTATGTTTTACACAGGATTATATTACATTTTTACAAGAATTATATTAAATTTGCCTAAAAATGGGATCATTTCTTTGTTCAAGACTCACTTATTTGCCCTCTGACTTCAGATTGCATTAACACATATCACTGTTCATATGAATAACTTGTTGCTGCATTGATGTTGATATTAGCTTGATGGGTGTAGTATGGCTGGAAAAAACTACAAAGCAAAATATACTGTTTGGGGTAATGTATTTGGGTGTCTGTGAGTAAAATTGGGTATATCATTAATAGCTAACTAATTAAGCATCAATTATTTATTATATCAATATGGGTGACTATAATTATCCAGTTCAGCTGCCTGAAAACTCAGTCCAAAATGAAGGGTCTACTCTCAAAAAGTCAACAGACACTAATTTTATTATCCCCATACAAGAAAATGAACCAAAGAAGTCTTCAACTGAAAGTTATTAGTAGAAATGATAGGAGACACCACAGTGCTTAAACCAGTGGACTGGTATGAAAAAAGTCCTACACAATTATTTATGATATGCATCATTGTTGTTTTCAGATTGAAAACTGCTTACAGATGCTGCTTTGCTAGAGAAAAATTGTAAAAGCTTACAGGAATAACAGTAAGAAAGCAGTAATGCATTTACCAGCAGAAACCTCCTGTTTTTTTTGTCTTATCCATGATTATGATTTTAGTACAGAAAATGGAAGAGGACACAAATATGAATATAGAAAAAAAATCTGTCACCATATAAAAAAGGATCTGACATATTGTAGTCAGCAAACTTATTCTTACAATTCACTATAAAGAAACTTTTTGAAGGGCTTCAGTGTCATTAAAAAAAAGGAACTGGGTGGATTTTTCTTAAAGCAGCCCAACTTTATTTCAAGTATTTGGTAATGTAGCCACACTGCAAATATAAAAAATTCAAATCTTTTCTTCTGTCACCTATAACATCTGGCAGAAAAATGAAGCAGATTCAACAATGGGGCATCTGTTTTAGATTTTCCTTTAGCACAGTGAAACAACAGTAACAAAGCAAACTAAATTTGATAAAATTATCAACAACCCACTATTCGGGACATTACCTCATCCTGCTGTTGAACTTGTAGTATGAAGTTGCTAAAAATATACTAGTGAGGAAGCAGAAAGATGAAAATATTCTCACAAAATCTATTGGATTATATGATTGCTTAATCAACTGAATTTCTTTACAGGAATACCAATGTCCTGCTGGCAGTCTTCCATTAGCCCAGTGAGATATTCCCTATGCTATTCATCCCTGCTCTAATCCACAGCTTCCTAATTTCCTCTAGCAGACTGAAAATCATTCCTGAGAAAATGTTGAGGGTTACGTCAGAGGTTATAGGACAAAAAGGGGTGCTATGAGATATGAAGGAAAATGGCTTCTCCATAGAAGGAATTCTTGGCTCATACCTCCTTCTAGCAGGTTCTATAAGGTGTATGCTGGCAAAAGATGAGCCACATGCAAAGTACAAGCTACTTCGTTTTTAAATTTATTTCCTTTTTGATGGAATGAGTTAAATTTGTTCCTGCAGGACTTGTGGCAGCTTCTTTTGGAACAGTAATGCTTATTTTCAGCATTTCTGAATTAACAGAAGATGATATGAGGACATTTCCCACTTGTTTTTGAGAGATTTGGGAAAAGAAATGGCAGGTTGTGGAAGTACTTTGATTTGGCTAACTCAAGGGTATCAAACCCGCGGCCTGGATGCGTCATGCACTGGCCATGCCCACCCCCGTTTTAGTGAAGGGGAAAAATTGTGATACATCACATGATGACAATGTGTCATTGCGAGTTTGATAACCCTGGGATGACTTATGAAAAAAGGTCTTATTCAAGGCAGGATTAACTCTTGATGACTTCATAGTCACATCCATCAAGGCTTCTTGGCAAAAGTATATCACTAGTTTGCTATTGCCCTTCCTCCCAAAAATTTTTTTATTCAATATCCTTATCAAGAATACAGCCCTGGGATTCCCCAGCCATATATTAACCAAATACATGTGAGAGTCAGACAAGATCAGCCAGATGCTGCTACCTGTAAGCACTTCTGCATAATTGCATTATGAATCAAACAAGAATTGTAATTAGATGAACATAACAACATAAATGAGCAAATTGTTTTTCTTTTCACTTAGCAGATTTTTTTTAGCAACCTATATCCCGTGTTCAGATACTCTGCAGTTTGAAAATAAACTTCAAACAAATGCAAGTATCTTGATGTTCATTCCAAAAGCAGAGACAATTACCAAGAATACCATTCATACTAGAGAAAGCGTTGTTTGATAGCGCCTTTGACCTCTGCAGCATAATTTATTCTCCCACAGCATTCCATTTTAGAATTGGGGATATCCATGGATGTGCTACAGCCTTTCCTCTCTGTTGTGGGGGAAAAAACAGCTCTATGGGGATATCAAGTAACACTTTCTCCAGTATGAATGGTATTCTTGGTAATTGTTCCAATTGTTCTTTGGAATGAACATCAAAATGCTTGCATTTGTTTGAAGTTTATTTTCAAACTGCAGAGTATCTGAACAAGGGATGTAGGTTGCTAAAAAAATATTCCCAATCCCCAAATTTAAGTAGAGATATATGTTTAACACTGCAGTCTTAATAAATAAAAACCTAGATCTAAATTCCATTCATTTTAGTGAGTTTGACAACAGGTAAAGAGATTTGGGAGTATAGCCTAAATCTGCCCTTTAGGCTTGATTATTACTGTCTCTGCCTTTTCAATGCCTTTAGTTATTTTCTATGAATGGCAACTTTTTGTAAGTTTTGGAGGTTTCCATAAACTTTATAAGCATGGTGACGACGTTAAATTTCTTCCACATCGGGAAATATTTCAAAGTCACTTTAAATCTATATATGTTATTTAATAAAGTCCATATTAATTAGAAATAGAAGCTACAGCTTTTCCAACTAGTTTTAAAATGATAAACTTTCACCGCACTGTATGTGAAAAAGATCTGAACTGGAAGGAAGAGCAGATTAAAAAAAGGAAAAGTGACTAGGATGAGGAATGATTTTGTATGTTTAGCCTGCAGAAGAGAAGATTGCGAGAAGACATGATAGCTATCTTTTGATCACCTGTAATGCAAGACAGGGTAAATTGTTCCAATTTATTGCAGAAAGCAGAATAAAAAACCTTGGATTTAAACTCCAAATAGATTTTATTCGGGTTGTTCAAGAATGGAACATGAATTGGCTGGTAGAGAGAGGCTTATATATTGAAAACTGAACATAATAATAGGTTCTATAATCATGGATTCCTGCACTGAGCAAGTGATTTGAGCAGGTGATCTCTAAGATACTGTATATTCCCGCTCTTACATTCTATAAATCTATGAGCTTTGTAATTAGGATTTCCATGTCACGCTGAAGCTATCTCCAACTCAATGTCCTGAGACTTCCTGCTACACGCCAATGTTGTACCTGAAGTTTAATCCCTACCTTAGGGATTAAACCAGTGGTGAAATCCTCTGAAGTCTTTTACTGTTTCTGTAAGTCTGCTACCGAGCGCGTGCTTTGCATGCATGCGTGCCTGAAGCCTGCCTGTACAGCGCTAAAAAGGAACATTTTGAAGCCTTCTCAGTCTGCAAAGATAAGTAGAACAGCGAGGGGGGGGAAATCCGCTGTGCCATGTGATTTAGATTAGCTAGAAAGCAGGAAATCCGATGATTCTAGCTAATATAAATTGCATATCACAGCTGATTGTCACCCAGCTTATCGTCAGAAATACCGGATCACCTGAACCAATAGCATTTTTACTACTGGTTCAGGAGAACCAGTATGCATCAGTAGCAGTTCACTCCTGGATTAAACCCACAAGTAGAAACTATTAAGGTATTGTATAAAAATATTCAACCACAGGTAAGTGTAAAGTTGATTTGCCATTCTGTTTTCTAGCTTTTTATGTAATTAGCACAAAGACCCACAAGACTTCAATAAATACTGAGCGAGCTTCAAATTGTGCACATTTCTAGAAAGCAACCAACACTTGAAGAAAGACATTATGGGCTTAAAAGGTTCACAACTATTCCCCATATTTTGCATATTTGTGTGCCAGAGAATGACTTCCTAATACATAGAGAGACTTTAAATTCTACTACTAGGGAAACCTCAGCATTAAAGAACAAGTGGAACTATAATGCTTAGGAACCTCTTGCTTAATCTTAATTTTAGTGCTCATTTATAACATTGGAATGAATCAAACAGCTGCTATCATACTGTATCTCATATCAATGCTATCTTACATAAGCTACATGTATCCTGTCCCTGTAGATTATGTATGCTTATGTAGGTATGGATATACTATTATAAGATAAATTGTCCCATGATTTTATAGGTAGTTGACATGTTATATGAGATTAAAAATGACTGTGCCATACCTAACAACACGATCACTAGCAACTGAATCTGTATGCAATTTGCATATGCTTGATGTTTTGGGCGCTTCTGATAGCAAATGATTTCATTAAGTGCCAGGTTCTCATCAAAACATGAGTTGGCTTAATTATAAACAACCATTATCTAAATAGTATTCTGTTTTTAAGAATATTTTTTTTGTTGTGACCATTTTCTAAATGATAACTTTCCATTTTGATTTAAAAATTACAATGACCGTTGAATCAAACCAAACAAGAGAACAATGCAAACTGTTTCCAGTTAATAGTTAATAGAACTACTTCTGCACAGACCATTGATATTAACCATGTCTACCGTACTTCTCAGATATAAACTTATTTTAAAGTGTGCTGAAAGTACTGCAGGCCTATCTTCTTAACCATGGAGTTTAAAGTTGGTTGAGGTATACTAAATATAACAAGAAGAATTTTTAAGCATTTCAAAAAGAAATAGCTATAATGTAAAATGAATAACAAATATAACTGCTTGAAATGATCTACATTTAACAAATGTGAATTGGAGAATAAGGTTTCTAATAATAAATCCTTATTGAGAAATCCTTTGGATACCCATAGCTAGCATTTCAGCCTATTCTTCTTAGGCTGACTTCAGTGGAAGTCCACCATTCATATTTCTTTTTCTTGGCAACCAAAGATGAATACTAGTGGTCATTGAGAGAAAAATGGACAAAAATGCTAGTGAAAATAGCATACCAACCTTTCTTGGGCTGAAATAATTAGTTAAAGCCAATAAAGTAAACTTAATCCATCAAGGCTTCTGTGGAATTCATCAAACTCTATGGTTATTACATGGAAAAACTGTCCAGTTTTTTCATAGAGCAATCACTGATAAAATTTGAGGCAACAATCCCTTTAGAGCAGTGTCCCCGCAACCCTTTGGGCACCAGGGATCAATTCCTTGGAGAGAGGGTTTTTCTGTGAACCAGAGGGGTCATGGTTTTGTGTGCTGCCTGCATCCCATGGATGGGTCTTTGCTTGTTTGTGTGGCTTGGTTTCTGGATTGCTGAGGCTTGGGTGGATCCACGGACTTACTCTGCTTTAGAGTAAGTAGTTTTTTTCCCTTGCAATTACTTTCCACAGAAGCCTGTAGAAATCTCTTTTAAAATTAGAATTGGAGAGATAGAAGAATATAAAGGGAAACTAGTGTTGTATTAAAATAACAAACATTTGTTAGAGGTATCAGTTTTAAAAAGTATTCATAAAAGATACTGTATATGTGTCCAAATTGTTGATATATGCCTTATTTAAAAACATTCACATTGGTACAAATCTTAACTTTATATGGAAGGTATTTGTGACTGATAAAAATCAGAGTATACAAATAGTTAAATAATTATAATTGAGCTCTATATATTTAAAAATGTACCAATTACTTATTTTAATACTGAATCCTAACACTTTGAACATATTTTTTTTGTTATGGGATATTATTTCTTTTGGGAAAAAACAATATAGAGTACAATGGGAAAAAAGTTATTGATCTATCTTTTCAACAAAGTGAATTGGAATAGTTTGGAGTATGGCATCCATCTTTCCCATGACTGATTTGATACATGTACCTGCAAAACAGGCAAGTACCTCCCATTTTTAAGGAAGCTAGTTATAAAATATCGTGTGTTGGCACACCCACCATTGCGGTTAAAAAAATGACAGTCATACTATTATTGGGATTTTATGTACAAGTATACACTGCATATAAATCATATTTTGAAGATTTAAGCTTCCTACAACTTAGATTGGGAAAAAGCAAAGAAAAAGGAAATATTTTCTTTGACTATATGTGATTTTTACAAATATCAAAATACCTTCTTACATATGATAAAATAACAATAAATTAAAGCCTAGTAGTTTTTAGCAAAGGAAGCAAATAACCACCTTTTCCAATGAGAGCTTTTGTTGTTTTGGGGATGGCAAACTTCTCCCATATTTTAAGTCAGCTTTTTTCCTAACCCAATGTTCATTAATAGCTATGTTGGCTGAATTAATGGACTTTAGAGCTCAGTTTATGTGATGAGGATTTGTTTATGTGGAGCTTAATTTAAATTGCTAACCAAATTCAGCACCTAAGCTTAGATTCTAAAGATGATTGGACAAAATGGTTTGTCTGTCTTACTTTTGCTATTGTATTTCTTCTCTTGCCATAAACATTCTTCATTACTAACAGTTTAGTTAACAACCAAACTGAAGATCGGGAGCCAAATTAATATACAGACTAAACTAGCAGAAAGTTAAGCCCTTCAGAAACAAAGAAGCAAATACCCAGACACCTGCAGTTGGTTTCAATAAAATCATTTCTTTGCTTATCGGTAAAATTGATGATAGAAGAAAAGATAAAACCTTGTCACACTGCAATATGACTATTTCCTTTTGCAGCACTGAGTTCATTTACCATCGTGGGCATCCTGACAAATGTTCCTTAATGAAATGAGTCTTACGGTAAATCTCTATTCAGTATGAAATGAACAACAAAAGCAAAAACACAGTTCACAAACACATCTGATGATTTGAAGTTGCACCTTCAGTATAAATTTAGATGTTCATTACTCAGACAAAAACAAGATTGAGGTTACCAGTGCCTCTCAGCCTTGGCAGTTTTAGTTAAGTCTACCTCATAAGTCCGCATTCATCTTTCAAACATTGCAATCACCATTCTTTCCAACATTTAGTCTAAAATATCAGATAAAATGGTTTTAATAATAAGATAAATATTGATGTGCTTCTCCTTGCTGAGTGCATTGACTTAAGGCATAGGCACAAGTCTCCCTCTTTTAACAGAGATGGTATATAGTTGTGTCCCAATACAATTATTATCCTGGGTGACCCCCTTGCATTTAAGTAGCTCAGTAAGTACTTTGCAACAACCACTGAGTTAGCCAATGCTTTAAAAACTTAATATAGTCACTAAGACTGCACCCTTAACTATGTAAAGTAAACCTCATGGAGCATATTTGACCTTACTTCTGGGTAAGAATGTCTAGGATTGCACTGCAAATCTAATATGTAACTACGCATTTTACTGTCCATGAAAAGTGCACTTTACTGGTGTCTTCAAGTCTTTTTAACCAATGACTTGAACCACCTAATTATATTTAGAAATGGCTTAATCCAAACTCTACTGAAAGCAGAAGTGAGAATGTTATCTAAACTGAATTCAGCTGTCTTGCTAGGTAGTTCTTGGTGGGCTCTGGATCAGGGGTCCCCAGCCTTGACAGCTTTAAGACTTGTGGACTTCAACTCCCAGAATTCCTTAGCCAGAAAAGCTGGCTGAGGAACTCTGGGAATTGAAGTCCACAAGTCTTAAAGTTGCCAAGGTTGGAGACCACTGCTCTAGATCAGAAAGCCTCAAAACTGGCTTGAAGCTTGTTAGAAGAGTAACCAATAACTTACGTGTTCCCCCAAATCTCAGCCATTATAGACCAGTTCTATTTCCTAGACTATTACAAATGCATTTGGGGATCAGCTAAGGAATCAATTGCATTAATCATGTGTCTTTTCCATGATAGAAGATGCAGAGTAGTGGTGGACAGAACATAAACCACTTGCTTCCTATCACCTTTTCTGAAGTGCAATTCATTTTAGGTTTTTGGTTTTAACAGTATGATTGAAAAGGTTTTTCTTTTTGCTGCTACTATTGTTCCTTAATCACTACCGTATATTCCAGCATATAAGACGACTTTTTAACCCAGGAAAATCTTTGGAAAAGTAGGGGGTCGTCTTATACGCCGGTAATTAGGGCTCAGAGATCAGTGTTATCTTTAAAGTCAGTGACTGCAATGGGCAAAA
>JANHGD010010719.1:6035-17201 GCA_027560375.1 Imantodes cenchoa
AAAGGGTATGTCGTCTGTGTAGCAAGTTTCTATCCAGAGGGTAAGTGATCTGTGTACCAAGTTTAGTTGAAATTGCTCGAGCCATTCCTGTGTGTGTGTGTGTGAGAGAGAGAGAGAGAGACAGAGAGAGAGACAGAGAGAGAGACAGAGAGACAGAGAGAGAGACAGAGAGAGACAGAGAGAGACAGAGAGATATTATAAATGCTGATTGAACCATTGTACATAGTCTTTTCCCAGCCTATTGTAGAACCCACTTTTGGGTCCCAAATAAATGTGTTACTCCGAGAGATTTGGAGTTTGCCTCTTTGCCATACCAGGCCTGATATAGAGTGTATGCAAGATATTTGGAGGAAAATTGTACATTCAGCCTTGCAATATTGATGTTGACCTTGTGGGGTAAATCAGATAGGAATCATAGCCAGATGAGTTAATTCTACTAATGCCACACTAACAGAATCTTGCAATTTGAAAGTACAATTCTCCACCACCACCCACAACCGTCCTTTACAGTCCAAGAAACTTGGGAGTGTCTCTACTGAGCCTTTTGCCCTATTCACTACACAGTGGCAGGCTATGCTACCTTGCACAGTTTCCCAAGGTCTTTCCTATATGCCATTACAGATTACACACTCAATTTGGATGCTTCTCTTCCTGGCATTTCAACTGTTTGCCATTTTTACCATAAGAAGATATTAATCCGCCAAAAGTAATCTGAGACATGCAATGCCCGCAACAATGTAAAATCATTTTAATCTGTGAACAGCTCAATACACTACATCAAGCAATTCAAGTATAACCTGTGGTACTAATCACATTCTATGGTTGTAGGGCTTTTTGAGGTCATCTAGGACAAAATGAAAATTATCAGACATCTTTTCATCATGTTTCTAGATAAGAATGACTGATCATTTGGAACTAATAACTAGTATCTGAGTTTGTCTTTCTGCTATTTCCTCACAATTATTTCTTTATTCTCATGTCATTATGCCACAGGTGGGTAACTTTGATTGATATATAAACTCTGCTGTGGGTTGTCTAGTGGGTGGAACCGAAGTAATCATATGGATTCTCCTGGATTTGTTGTTGCTTTTAAACTGAAACACATGCTTTAAGTAAATACTATATTTTTCACTTGCTTCCAAGCTTAAAATGGCTGGAAAATGTGTTGCCAGTTTTCAGGAAACATAGCCACAAGATCCTCCAAGAGCCATAGAAAAGGATTTGTGGGATAATCTGTGGCTAGGAACTGTTTTGTTTCTAATAGCAAATAGTGTTTAGATCTATATACCACTTCACAATGCTTTAAAGCCTTCTCTAAGCGGTTTACAATGTCAACATATTGCCCTCAACAATCTGAATCCCCATTTTACCAACATCGGAAGGATGGAAGGTTGAGTCAACTTTGAGCTGGTGAGACTTAAACTGTCGAACTGCTGACAGTCAGCAGTCAGCAGAATTAGCCTGCAGTACTGCATTTTAACCACTGTGCCACCATGACTCTAATAGTTGGTTAAAGAGCAATAACTATAAATAATTAGGTTTTAGGCTAATCTAAGACTTTATTATTTTTTAAGGAATTTTACTGTCTAAAAACTGGATTAGCTAGACCTATGGTGTTACTATTTGTAATGTAAATTGCTGCTGAGGTTCCTTCCATTCCACCTCCAAGTGGCAATGCTAAAAAGATGGATATTTATCTATACATCATTCAATCCATTGTTACACATAAACATCTCACAGCCTTTCTCAAGTACTGGTTTATACACTACCTTCCACATCCCCAAATTATCACACCAATTCTTCCTTTAAGCATTTAGACGTGCTGTACATGGGGCTACCCTTGAAGACAGTCCGGAGGTTACAGTTAGTCCAAAACGCAGCCGCGAGAGCAGTGGTTGGTGTCTCTCGATACACCCACTCTTCGTCCATCCTCCGTGAGCTGCATTGGCTCCCTGTTGGCTTCCGGACACAATTCAAGATGTTGGTATTGACCTTTAAAGCCCTACATGGCACAGGGCCAGGTTATCTCATGGACCACATTCTACCACATGTCTCCCTCCACCCGGTTTGATCGCACAGAGTTGGACTGGTCCGGGTCCTGTCGACCAAACAATGTCAGTTGGCGGGCCTGTGGACCAGATCCTTCTCTGTTGCAGCTCCGACACTGTGGAATCAACTACCCCCGGAGGTCCGTGTCATTCCCACCCTGCCGGCCTTCAGCAAAGCCATTAAAGCTTGGCTTTGGCGCCAGGCCTGGGGCCAGTGAATTTTTACCATCGGAATGCCTGGCCCCATATGAAGAATGACTGTTGGGATTTTTAACATTGTATTTTCTTTTTTTTTTAAATTTATTGGGATTGTTTTTAACTGTGTTTCATTGTATTGTTTTTTTTTTGTTAGCCGCCCTGAGTCCCCTGTGGAGAGGGTGGCATACAAGTCCCAGTAATAAATAAATAAATAGACAAAAGCATGTGGAATCTTTCAATCATTCCAGATGATTGCTCCTAAAGTGTTGTGTAGCCTCTTGAAACCATCACTGTGAGTCCAACTGGGGAATCTCATTGTCAAGTTTCAAAAATAATATAAAATGTAATAATTTAAATATTAACAAGATCAGATTGTATTCACCACATCTGGCAATTTTTAAAGCAGAGAAGAAAGGAGGGAGACTAATAAGATTACAAACTATAAACATAAACAATGGCAATATTTTATGACTTCCCATTCTTCTGGTTAATTCTTTCTGGTAAATAACCTATTAATATTTCATAATATGTTTTCATTAAACAATGCACACTCAGCAACAATGGAACAATAACTTCACACAATAAGACATTCACTTTCTGAATTTACAAGGTTTTTTTTACAAAATCAGATCACTGATCACTCAAACCAGCATTTCTTTCCAGCAAGAATTATTTCTTCCAGCAATCAAACTTCAGGGTTTCAACACCCAAAGTATATTTATTATATTATATGGAGATTAACATGCTATATGAGAAAAGATCAAGTGATATATCATTCATAGAACTTATTTCATTCCAGTCCTCAAGGAAAGAAGCTCAAAAGGGCCTGTGAAGTAGATATCACACAGAAGACTGGGTAAATCTAACAATAAAGTTTACTTGCAGTGTATGTTATAGAGCTTATAACAATATATATATGCAGTGTTTTTAATGCAGTGGGTTGGGGTTTTGAGCTTTCTCAGCAGGTTTACAAAAAGATATGTTGCTTCCCTTACATGACTGTTTGAAATCTATATGAAGCCTCTGGGTGTAGTCATTTAATGGCATAGAGTGAAGCATAAATTATATCCAGATTTATATAACTACCAACCAAGCAATTCCAAGGAAGTTTTGTCTGCAGGTGATAGGGGTCTGGATGAAGAAGAATAGGCTTCAACTCAACCTTAGCAAGATTGCTTCTGGTTTTAGGGCTTCAGGTTCTTGGAATTTTCCATATTTAATTCAGAGCAGAGTTTTACCTGACATAACCTCTGCACAATTTAAGGATCCTCCTGGCTTTTAGTTGAAGAGTAGGGGGCTGCCATGTCCAGGATAATTTTGCACAACTTCATGTTGTGTGCCAATTGCACCTGTTCCTGAAAAAGAGGCTCTGCCATAGTCTCTTATGCCTCAGTCACATCCCAAATGGATTATTTCAATGTATTTTATATGAAGCTGCTCTTGAAGAACATCTCAAAGCAGCAACTGATGGAAAATGAAGCATTACAGGCAGTAATGCTTGATTGGCACATGTAACCCTTCTTCTCTGCTAATTGCATAGTTTGCTACTAGGTTTCTGGATCCAATTGGAGTTGCTATTAAATTAAGCCTTTCAAGACATGGACATACATTATTTGAGAAACCACCTCTTCCCAATTATATTTACTCACTCCATCAGAACTGTCAAACGAGCAATGCTATGGCTGCTATCACGTAGTGTCCATGTGGCAGCACCCAAAAAAGCAAGTATCTTTTTTTATGGCATTTGCTCTTTGGATCACCATTCCTCTGGAGATTAAACTAGCCCCAGCCCTGGTGGCTATACATTGAAATAAATATATTTCATTGCTTTTTTGTTGTTGTTGTTGTTAGCACTGTATATTATTTTCTCTCACTTGGTTACTGAATTGTATAATCCTCACCTAAGGAATTCATTCTGGAAAGAGGACTTTGCTAATTTTAATAGCTGTATTTTTTTTTAACTTTTATCAAATATTTCAGTTCCTTGATAAATGTTAAGATTGCTCATGCATGGTAAATAGCTTGTTTGCAAAATGAAAAAGAAAAAAGAAAAAAATTGTTTCCCATTTTGTAGATACACAAAAAGTCAAGTGCAATAAATAAACTTACCATCTCTATGTTTGGGTGTGCATTTTAATCTATGCTAATTTTACACACAACAGTTGCTTCAGCCTGATCCTATTTACAGTCTTTCCACAGTTAGAGAGACATTGCTATTTTCCTGAAATAAATGTTTCTGTATGAAACCCCTTTATTTTTGTATGTGCTGGTAACTGATACCATCAATAGAATGCCAAGCACTGTGTTTATCAAAGGAGTTAGAAAGTCCCAGCTATGAATTCAGTACCAACTGGGACAAGGAACTTCTAACTGAGAAGGTCTCAGAAGATGAACGGCTTTATTAAGTGGCCCCATCAAAACTAAAATCAACTACCACATTATAATAAGCTTTCAGAAAGTCAGACATTCGGAATGTTGAAAACCAAATGTCAAAATTCAAACTTGATGTTCTATCAAGAATAAAGCAATCCTGTTTGTAATATTTCTCTTACTTTGTTCTGACTATTCTCAATCATGATTGCCCTCTTCTGTATCTGAATAGGAAAATAAGCCCACAAATATTTATCAATAAAAACAATTTTATTTTTTTTCTGAAAAATAAGGTAGAAGAAGACTCTTCTAGAAAAATATTTCAGCATATTGGAGATTAAATTCTAACAGAGAATTAAAATAAATTCTATAGGTGGATTGCTTTTAGATTCCATGCAATGGTAAAGTTCATATATTCTAGATTGGAAATTCAATGTCCTTTATGCATTCACAAGTAAGCAGAGAGTACCAAACATTTGTCAAGAATATTTAAGACATTGGAGCTATATGTGTCTCCATTGTACATACAGATACATACATTTCTCAATTTCTACTCCTTAAAAAAACCCAAAGAACATTTCTATACAAGAACCTTTTTAACCTGAGGCGGGGGGAACCTCACCAATGAAGAGCAGATGGATGTTTCAAGGTCAGCCTTTCAGGTTTGCATTTTGAGAAAAAGCGGTTCAACCAAGGCAACTTTTTAATGAATTCACTCAAGCACAAGGAAAAGAGTTTTGCTTATTCAGTTTCTAAAATTCTGTATCCTAGACCTTGTTCCTCAAAATTAAATATAATCATATTTTATATTAATCTTGATTCCCTGGTTGTGCTTCACTGTTAAAGGTTTGATAGATTCCCAGACCTTAGAAAGAACTGATGTAAAACAATGTCCTGAAGGTAGATTCCTGAGTAGCTATTTCTCTTCCTCTCTTCCCAGCTACAGCATTAAATACTCACATGCAGACACACCAATCTCTTTGAAACCTGCCAGGAAAGAGGAAGAGAAGGTGAAAAAGCTTTTCATGGATGAAAGTGGATTGTTTTCATCTCCTTGAGCTATCCATTGGGAACACTTCTGAAGACAAGAAGCCTGCTAAATACTGGCATGAGTCACTTTGCCACTATCTACTGTTAAACTAAAATTGACTTTAATGTTACTAAATAAATGATTTTTCTACTGAAAAGCACAACATATTTTTGGTACAATTACAGGATGTTCAGTCCTTCAGTGGTGAGAAAGAACTCAGACAGGGTATGTAAACTGGATTAATGATCATATACTGGAACAATGTTAATTTCCCAATTCCAAACTTTATAAAATGTAACTGGGTCATTCTGTCACACTGAAACAAATATGGGTGTTGAATGCAAACTATTTGGAGTTAGAGTTCAGAATAATGTCAAAAGGAATGGGCTCTAATTTCATAAACGAAGCTTAATAATTTAAAGAGGAATAGTTGGTGCAGTGAAGCAATGAATATGCCCTATATCAATAGTGTAATATTTGTTGTTATCATAGCTAACAATAAAACTGCTGGATGTCACAATTCCTTGCATATTAAAAAAAAATATTGTAATGATACTTTCCTTCCTCTGTTGTATATCACAGGTATTAATTTTATTGCATTTGACTCATTAGCACTTCTGGGTGAGTGCTTCCAAGTCCATTCAAAGAATAAAACATATTTAGGAGTAATGTCTCTTGGCACTATTGTTCATATCCACTTTATTGTTCACAAATTTGTAGGATGAAGACTCTAAGTTGGTGGAAGGGATTTAGTCTGGGAAGTGGTGCAGACCACTAACAAGAGACAATTGTTATCTCTCCTGTGTTTTATCACATAAAGATTACAACTTACCTTTCCTAACTTCTTATCACTAAGCCTATGTGTACTATACTTAAAAAAAAAAGATGTAAAAGAACACAAGGCAGTGAATATACCAAATACTCCTTCCTCCTCCTATTTTCCCCACAATAACCCTGTGAAGTGAGTTGGGTTGAAGAAGTGACAGGTACAAAGTCACGCAGCTGGCTTTCCTGCCTAGAATAGGACTACTTCCTAAACAATCTTATCAATAATTCTGCGATGGGTGGTGGTGGTTTGGAGAACTGGTAGCGGGGCAGTGCAAGGTTCCATCCACCTGCCCAGACGCTGCCATTTTCTTTTTTAAACCTCTATGCATGCACAAAGCCTTCTGCTCATGTGGAGAGGGTGAAAAAGCACACACGTGAATGGAGCAGGGGTGAAAAAGCCATTCCAGACAAAAGGCTGTCCAGTCTCTTCCTCTCAGTGATAGAACACTCAAAATGTCTGGATGTAGGAGTTTTTCACTAATTGTTCTCACTGTCAGAAATGTCTCCTAATATGAGCCTATACTGAATGTTTGGGGATGAAATTTAAATAACTAAAGCAAGTCATTAAATCCTACTGGAATCCACCCAAGAATTTTTATAGAACCCAGATAAATAAAAATTGCCTGAGTTCTCTTAGCAGTGTGTGTGTGTGTGTGTATGTGTGTGTACGCTCGCGTGTGTATATGCACCAATTTTTTCCAAATGGAAGGTCTGGGAAATTTTGTCTATTTAATGGATGTTCCTGCAAAATGGTAGACATAATAATTGAAGGGGTCACCTAATAAAGTTGATTGTTAAGGAGATTTTTAAACAGAAAAAAAGAAAGCACTTAAGCACATTATTTACCTATCGGATTCATTAGCCCAGCACAAAGTTATGGTAACTAGCTTGGACAGCTTTCAAAAACAATAGAATATTCACATCCCTCGGACTCTTCCCGAGTCTCTCGGGAAAGGGCGGCCTATAAATCCCAATAAATGAATAAATGAATAAACAAACAAACAAACAAACAAATAAACATTAGTTAGATTTCTTGATTTCCATGATTGCTATTTCAGATTTGATATTATGTATGGGTATTTCTAAGTTTCTAGTTGCAGAGGAACAATACAACAATTATATATTATCCTGGTAGTATCCTAAATGCATCTGTTTGCTTACTGCAAGAATAAAATGCAAAACTAATATAGATTTTGATCAATCAGCACTATTCTAATGTTCTTAAATGGGTGTACCTAGGGAAAAATGGCCATGGAAATGACCAAGGAAAGGTGAATTCACTTAGGTATGTCTGGTATCTAGCATAAGTGATACAAGTGTATTGCTGAACTGATTTATGTTGATCTATGACCATAATAAAATTTGATTTGATATTGCTAAACTAATTGGGAATAATGTTATTAAACAATTTAGATGCAATTGGAAAACTGTTCAAGACTTTATGAATATTATATATACAATACAAGCCTACAAGAAAGACATTAATACAGTAACAGAAAAAATTGAAATCGTTAGTTCACCAATGCCATTAATATAATCTCAAAATATCAACTCCCCTTATTCTTGATTTCTCAGCTAATTATTTGACCAAAATTGCAATATAATCATCATAATTATCAATTACTAAGAAGTTTGTCATCACTGAAATTGCTTGGCGTCCCTCTAAGTGATTAGCCATTATTATGGCTCTGCTAGAGAAAGCCATAGTTTAACAGTGCCATGTGAATCAAAGTGTCTCTTCTGATTGTTTCTTTTCAAACAGAGATCTAGATTAAATTAGCCTTTGTAGGAACTGGGTAAGAAAAGCACAATGTCTCTCAGTTTATATGAAGTATTTCACAGCAAAGTGTGTCTTTTGCAGATCATTTGGATTTTTGAATGTGGCTTTGGCCAGACTCCTGGAAGCTCCATTTCAATCTGTAATAGGCCAGGGGAGGCCCATGGAGGGCCAAATAGAGCCTCGGAGGGCCACATTCAGCTTCTGGAGGTTCCATTTCAGCCTGCAATGGGCCAGGGGAGTTCTCTGGACAGCTGAACAGAGATTCTGAGGCACCTTTCAGAATCTGATCTGCCTCTCAGAAGCTCCATTTCAGCCAGCAAGGTGCCAGGCGAGGCCTCTGGATGGCTAAACGGGACTTCTGAGGGCACGAAGGTGCAGGACTAATGTTGCAGAGCCTCTGTGGTTGTTCGTAAGGGTGAACGACTGCTGTGGTGCTGCAAGTTTCAAAGTTTTGAGCCTTGTTCGGAAATGCTAGGGGGCACTGATTCATTACCTTCAAACATTCACTAAGGGAACACTCGTAACCTGGGGATTACCTGTAATGAATCTATAGAATTCAGTGAACGGTGAAATTCACAGATTCATATTGATAACCCTAGTGAAAATTGATGATGTCAACCCTTACTAGTAACATGATTCTCATCTTGATAATTATAAATAATTATAGGAATTTTATCAATGCTGGCAGTCCTGCTATTTTTTTATATATTTCCCCTTTTTATGACTACATACATATTACGTTTATTTAAAATACATGCATGTGATTATTTTAAATCTGTTAATTATTGGTTTCTTATATACTGTGCTAATTACCAGATGCATCATAATAACATCACATGGAGCAATTCTCACTGCTAACACTACAATAAATAGCAGTGGTATTGAAATATAGAAATATATTGAAAGCTGTGACTCACCAAAGCATCTTTAATATAGCATGTCAGGCAGACTTGAATACTAAAGTCTTCCTTTCTACAAACCTTTTAAGTCTACAAACTGTTCAAATCTGGTTTGCTCAGCACATAGTAGAGGGGTCCACTTTAATGTTTTATCCTCAGTAGTATTGGATAGAAAGTTTCATAAAATCCCATACAGAGAAATTGTTCCTATAGTCAAAATAAACTTGAGACTTGGTGCAAATATTACTCTGCTTTCTAGGAGAATTTGGTATGCCTGCATTGGTATGCCTGTACCACCCTTAGAAAAGATCCAGTTTTCAAAAATTGAATTGTAGTTTATTTTCTGTTCTCAAACTGGAACCCTGCAATTACAAATAGAGTTCCATTTTTTTTACTGGCAGCTGTTATCATAAAAAGGCTTAAGTATCTTAATCTTTGGATGATGTCACTGCATAGTCTAGTTATCTCATTTTCATTTTGTCTTTTTTTGGGGGGTACTGTTTTGCTCTATTTTCTTTTTTCCTTTTCCTCTTGTAAATTTTAACTATGTGGTGGTTTTATTGCTCTTATTGCATTTGAGCCTGATTTTATGTGCTGTTCTTTATTGTTGAAGCTTTTTCGCTGGTCACTGATCCATAACTAAATACAATTTCAATATAGAAATAAAGACATATCAAGGATAATAGAAAAGGTTCTCATTTTCACCTAATAAAAGATTTCACGGAACCATTCCATGAAGCCACTGAATATTCAGTTATATATGGAAATATTGAACTAAAATTTCAGTTCAGATTAACCCATGAGTAGCGTTGGGTTTAACCCATTCCTAGTGGTAATTCTAAAATGACTTATTTAACCATCATGAGATTGGCAAACAATTTTATTACTACTACCGAATTGCAGTGCAGTAAGTGCTGATATTAGTGGATTTCTAAGAAAGGATGAAAGGAAATATTTCTGGTACAAAGACCTCTGAGATCTCTTCCAGCCCTTATGTTTCTATGTTCTATGAACTATGAATAGTAAAGAGCTTGTTTAGTTTTTAGGAATCCTGAAAAGTCTACTACATAACTGGCTGCTGTACCTTTTGCTGCTTGTTCTGGAATAGAGGTATGAATGAATGTAAGGTAAATCTCTCTGAAGACCAGCTCAGCTGTTGATTTCTCTGTGAAAACGACTATCTTGCCAACTATAGGAAAGGGGTTTGATACTGACTTCTGTTGTTTTGTTTCAGTTTCCAGTCTTAGAGCCTGAGTTTTCCTGCTTAGCTTTTTCAAGATCAGCCAAGATAAAGTATGTGCTACCACTTTCTATGAATGTATTGGCCTTGCAGGGTAAACCATATAACAGGGGTGTCAAACTTGTGTCATTGTGATGGCGTCACATGATGCATCACAACTTTTCTCCCTTCACTAAACTGGGCGTGGGCATGGCAGTGCATGACGCATTCGGGCTGCGGGCTGTGAGTTTGCAGGCCTGCCATATAATAATCACCACCTGTTCAACTACTTCTACTTTATTGTAAAGCTATCCTGTCAGAATCTTGCAAGTGTGAAATTAAATTATTCCCCCACCCACCCACATCCTTTACTGCCCAAGAAACTAGGGAGGGTCCCTTCTGAGCCTTTTTCCTTGTTCACTATTTAGCTGAGGGTTATGCTGTCTCTTGTTTGACTGTTTCCTTGACAGTGTCTCTTCACCCCACGTCTCAAGGCCTTTCCTACATACCATTACAGAATGTTTAAATAACATATTTTTGGAGTATAAGATGCACCTAGATTTTAGAGGTGGAAAACAAGGAAAAAAGTATTCTGAACCAAATGGTATAGTAAGATATTATTTAATAAAATACCAATGTAGCAGAATACTTTTTACAACCATGTACACTTTTCACAAACTTCAAACTTGACAGCTTTAAGACTTGTGGACTTCAACGCCCAGAATTCCTCCTCCAGTCATGCTAGCTCAGGAATGGGAGTTGAAGTCCACAAGTCTTAAACTTGCCAAGTTTGA
>JANHGD010010728.1:24522-34629 GCA_027560375.1 Imantodes cenchoa
ATATGATTTGATATTTTGTATGAAAAGATAATTAAATAGAAAGTTACTTTTTTCCCTTTTTAAGGGCATTTAGTTACATAGTAGGAGCTAAGAAAAATAAAAGATGAATAAGACATAAGGAAAGAAATGGATAATGAGGGTATAGACCTTGTAAGTAGGAATAAGCAGTAGAGCGTTGGAATGAACTGGAAACTAAAATAATCGGTGTATACCAGGTGATGAAATCAGTAGAGAGGTGAAATTAAATAAGTGATGTATACCAAAGTTCGATAGAAATAATACATTTATTATGTGTTGACGGTATATGATATCTGATGTATGTTATTGATGGAGAAAAATGAATAATTTTTTTTCAAAAAAACAACAACAATAAGACACAAGGCTTGCTTATGTTTTGATTCAAATGCTCCACCCAAGGTTTTCAAGGCCGAATTAGAACACAGGAGACAACCGCTGGTTTGGAAAATAGTATAAAGACCATACTTTATTTCAAGTGACTAATGATGACTATGATGGCCATGGTATACAATGTCTCTCATTAGTATCCTGTACTTCACTTAGTTGCTGAACCTGATTATTCAGAATGTTTTGAAGGAATGCAGCCAGTATAGTATTAGACCACTTTACAGAGCACAGCATGAGATCAGAAGATACTGTCTCCATAGCAGTTCTAGCTGTATCAATTGCTGAATCCTCAGCTGCGTAGACTATCCATAAAATGACTTTGTAGGGGATTGGTGTGTTTAGAGGCAGATGTTGGACCCAAGGTTTTTTTCTTGAAGCTGTGTATCACACAGGGCCTGGCACTTTCCCCTCAGCCATGTGTTTTGTCTTACAAACTTTCTCCAGTAGAAAACAAGGAATTTGGGGAGGGCGGCGCACAGTGGGGTATGGTGTAGGTTTTGTTGTACACATCAGGATCCATAAATAAATAATAAAATGACATTGGAACTCATCTTAGTGAATCAGATTTTTTTTGTTACTTACATGATATATTAACTATACTCGTTGCCATGTGTTAGTATGTTGTTTTAAATACATATAGTTGGATTTACAAATTTGCCTTTATTGGACTGAATATTAAATTAGAATGTTTATAATTCAGTATCACGTCTTGATAAATCATGATAAATATAATAGTGATGGTGATGAAGATGACAATGATCTAATATACAAAAAAGAACTACAATTAAATCACAGATTCATAGTATAAGGATCTTGTTAGCAAATCATATTGTACATATTGATTAAGTATGTATCCAAACATTTGCAGTGTGCCAGGTCTTTTTACACACACACTGTTTCAAAACAACATTGCATAGGCAGTACTGACAGACAAGAGGATGCATGAACTCATGCTGAGGATAGAGGAATGAAAACTGTTGGGTTTCAGTAGTGAAGAGGCAGGAGACACCAGTAAGTAACTTCAGCTCTTTATTGCATGATGGAAATACAGCTTAGCTTCTTCCGCTTGGCTCCGGTTTAAATAGAGCCCCCTTTAAACCGGGAGCCAATCAGCGACCTCTGTTTCAGGAACCAATCAGGTTGAACCTGCTTGAGTTCCTGGTCGGACTGGAGTGAAGACTTCCAGTCTCAAGACATAACATCCCTCCCCCCCTTAGTTAGCATACGTAATCTTTTAAATATGTTGGTAACATCACAGCTCTAGTTGACCTGTGCAGCTCAGTTTGTCCGCTGGGTTGAGCCAGAGAGGACCTGTTTTCCCTCTCTGGCTCCCTCTGTGGAGCATGCTGGAAACTCTGCCCCGAGGTTCCAGAATCGTCATCGCTGGATTCTTGGATGTCGCTGGGTGACACCTCTACATCTAAAGATAAGTGATTCGGCTCTTGCGAATTAGGCCAATTTGTAGGGAAATCATTGTTAGGTTCGGGGGCCCTCTCCCAATCTACATTTAGCAGGTGGCGGTCTCGTAGTTGGTCCACCATGCTGCCACCATGTGCGACCATCCCCTAGGCCCACTATGTAAGATTATGGTCCTGTAACTTCTATGACCTCCCCAGGTAGCCATAGAGGGCCTGTGGCAAAGTTTCTTGCATACACGGGGGCATTTAATTAGAATGTTCTCACTTGTTCCCGAGTGCTATTCTCTTTGCTATTGTGGTAGTTTGGATATAACTGATCAAGGACGGACCTCAGCTTCCTTCCCGTGAGGAGCTCTGCAGGGCTTTTCCATGTTGTAGCGGAAGGGTGATGTGTTGGACAGCCAGTAATTTGTCTATTCTGCTTTGCCAGTCTCCTGGGCCTAATCTGCCTAAAGCTTCCTTTGTGGCCCTTACTGTACGCTCTGCCAACCCATTGCTACTTGGTTTAAACGGGGCTATTAGAATGTGCTTTATTCCTTGGCTTGCTAGAAAACCCTCAAATGTTGTGGATGTCAGCTGGGGCCCGTTATCAGAAACTAGAATGTCCAGTAACCCATGGGTAGTGAATAACCTTCATAAGACCTTAACAACTGCTTCTGAAGTAGTTGCTGGCATCAAGGCAACTTCTAGCCATTTGGAGTAGGCGTCTATAATTATGAGAAATGTTTGTCCATGGAACGGCGCCGTGAAATCTAAGTGTATGCGTGACTAAGGGGGCCTGGGTTGTTCCCACTCATATACAGGGGACCTGGGACGTGCTGCCCTTGACTCCTGGCACGGGGTACACCCCACAATCCATTCTTCTATGACTTTATCCAGGTTAGGCCACCACATATAACTCCATGCCAGTGCTTTCATTTTTACTATCCCCGGGTGCCCCTCATGTAGAACCCTTAGTAATTCCTCTCGAAGTGACAGAGGAGTGAGGACCCTCTCCCCCATACTAGACAACTCCCTTGTGCCACAATCTCATGTTGTCTTTTTGCAAATGGTAAAAGGTCGGGCTTAAATGGCCCTTTTGGCCACCCCCTCTTCACCCAGCCCATAATAGTCGGAAAGATGGGGTCTCTTGCGGTTTCTCCTGCCACGTCTGCCGCTGTAACCATTCCCGAAATGTCAATGTCAATCAGTAGTACTGGGATGCCCAGGGTGGGGTCATCCACCAGGTCTGGCAGTGGGCAGCAGCTCAATGCATCAGCATTACCCGTGGCCTTGCCCGGCCTGTATGTTAATGTGTAGGAATATGCTGCAAGGAGCAGGGACCACCTCAGCATTCTCGGTGGCATTGCGTCCTGTGTTGGCTTATTTCCCTCCAGTAGCCCTAATAAGGGCTGATGGTCCGTGACCAGCTCAAATGTCTTTTCAAATAAATACTCATGAAAACGCTTCACCCCAGCAATCACGGCCAGGGATTCCCAGTTAATTTGTCCATAGTTCCTTTCCGCGCTGGACAAAATCCTAGAAAAATAGGCAATGGAGGCTTCTCTTCTGTTTGACAGCCTGTGGCTTAACACTGCCCCCACCCCAAAAGGTGATGCATCGCAGACAAGCACCACCGGCAGGGTGTCGTTGAATTGTATTAGGAAACTGTCCTCTGTTAGCAGGATTTTTTACTGCCCTAAAAGCTCTGTCTTGTGCCAGCCCCCATGTCCACTGGTTCTTCTTCGCCAACAACTGGTGGAGCGGCTCCACTACGGTAGCCTTGTTTTCCAAAAATATGCTGTAAAAATTTAATAGTCCAAGAAATGCTTGTAATTCTCCCTTGTTGGTGGGCACCGAAGCCTCCCTAATAGCCCTAAACTTGTCTTCGGTGGGGTGCAATGCGGATCCATCTATTCTATACCCTAAGAATTTGACTTCCGGACCCCTATCTGGCACTTGCTGGCCTTAACTCTCAACCCGGCAGCCCTGAAACGTGTCAGCACTTCTCTTAGTCTCTCTTTGAGCTGGTTTATATCCCTAGTGGTGACTAGCACATTGTCAAAATAATGGTAGCTTGCTAAGCACTCATTCCATAATGCCCTGAAATATTCCTGGAGCTACGCTCACTCCAAACTGAAACCTACTACATTTGAAAGCCCTGTGGTGCGTGACTATTGTTTGGGCCTCTGGAGTCTCACAATCAACAGGGAGCTGCTGATATGCTTGCGCGAGATCTAGCTTCGCAAAAATGGCGCCTGGGCCTAGTGTGTGCAATAGGTGCTGCACTACCGGTACCAGGTAGGCACTTTGCTGTAAGGCTTTGTTCATGGTATGTTTATAGTCACTACAAATCCTCACAGACCCATCGCTCTTTAAGATTGGCACTATCGGGGTTTCCCACTTTGCATTGTCTATGGGCTCTAGGATTCCCTGTCCTATTAGCCTATCTAGCTCTTTGTCAATTAGCGGTTTTAATACAAAAGGGACCCTGTGGGGCATAATCTCATGGGTTGTATATTGGGGTCTAAACTGAACGATATAGGGGTGCCCATGTACTTGCCTAGCGATGGGTCATATACATCCCGGAATTCTCTCATTAGATCATTGCAGCTGTGTGTGGTAGTTGCATTGATGGTCTTCTCGTCCCGGATCACCTTCATCTGAAGTGTTCGGAACCAATCTTGACCCAGCAGACTCGGAATGTGATCTCTAGCAATGGTTAGCGGCAGGCTTGCTTCTTGGTCGTCGTAATGCACGAGGACCCATTTTGTTCCGAATACTGGACTCCTGTTCCCTTGGCAGTCTGCAATTCTCACGGTCTGCCTCCTTAGTTGGCCCTGGGTGAGGTTGGGCATGGCTCTTCTCGCTGTCTCCCAGGACACAATCGTGATAGATGAGCCGGTATCTTTTTATTTGAATTTTTTGAATTTATATACCGCCCTACTCCCAAAGAACTATCTGCATTTTGCATGGTGACCCCTCCATAGTGACTGTAATGAATATAGGTGGACTGTTTTCATCCCAAACCTGGTTTACTCAAACATAGTTCACTCCAGGTTGGGGGGAATACTCGCTGGCCTTCCGGAATTGGCCTCTCTCTTCGCGTTTGGCTCTCAATAGTGGTCATCTTGCCATGGTTCCCTGGTGGGGAAATTACAGCTGCTCCCCCTTTGTGGGAAATGTGGGGCCTTGCAAACTCGAACCATATGCCCCATTTTCCCGTATCGTCTGCAGATTGCATCCCGGAAGTGGCAGGACACTCGGAGGTGCTCCCCTCCACAGCTGTAGCATGCCGCCCCCGCCCAGCCTCCTTATCTTGCCTCTGTGCTCCACCTTAAACACTTCTTCATCCGGTTCCTTGAACACTTCTTGCTCTGGCCTCCCCTCGCTCGCCATTCTATGCACTTCGGCAACCATGTTGCTTGGCCCTGGAACAGGTTGGAGGGCTTCGGCAGCCTGGGTTGAACTCTCAGCTGCTCTAGCCTCATCTAATGCGGCCTTAAGTGTTAAGTCGGGCCTGGATAGTAGTCTTTTTTGTCAACTCACATCTTGAACGCCCCGAACGAATTGGCCCAATAATGCATCTTCCAGGAAGGCATTAAATTGGCAGCGAGTCGCCGCCCATATTAATGCCGTCTCAAAATCGTAGATGGACTCACCCTCTTGCTGTAGCCTCTCGCTGAATCGGTTGATCACCTTAGAGGGAGCTGGATTAAAATGCTTCTGCAGGTGATCCTTTAGCGTTGCCCATGCCACCATGTTTGTTGTCTCCGGCTTCGATAGAGCCACTGCTACTTCGAAAATCTTTGGCCCGCAATTACTTAAGAAGATTGCCCTTTTCTGCAAGTCTGTGAAGTCCCGGAAGTTATTGGCCTCCAGGAAGCAGTCGAAACAGGCCATGTAGTTCTCCCAGGTTTCTCTTCCTTGTTCGAACGCAGTCGGGGGTTGCAGCAGAGCAGCCATCGTGGTTTCTACAATTCTTCTTTGTTTGGTGTTTGAAATTGGCACCTCTTTTCCTCACTTCTGGCCAGCTTGTCCCTGGTTCTCCATTACAGAAAAAACGCTCTTCATCATCCCACCTTAGTCGCCAATGTTGGGTTTCGGTAGTGAAGAGGCAGGAGACGCCAGGAAGTAACTTCAGCTCTTTATTGTAGGGTGGAAAATACAGCTTGCTTCTCCCGCTTGGCGCCGGTTTAAATAGAGCGCCCTTTAAAGCGGGAGCCAATCAGCAAACTCCATTCCAGGAAGCAATCAGGTTGAACCTGCTTGAGTTCCTGGTCAGACTGGAGTGAAGACTTCCAGTCTCAAGACATAACAGTTGAGGCTTCTTTTCTAAACAATTTTGAATGGCAATGAAATTTTATAAAACAATTATATTATAAATAGGTTACCCTAAAAATTTTCTTAGCTAAGTGCAGTAACTGCTGATGACTGAATTTCATGCTCACTCAGGATCCTCCTTTATGGTGTTCTGTCATAGCCCATTGCTTTTTCAGATAAATTATGTCAGTGACAGAAGATTATGAAGGTAGCAATGACATCCATAGGTCATACTTTTATTTAGAGGGCAAAGACTGTGATGGGGAGAATGTATTAAAAGTAGGGTCGTCTATGATAATTAGGAAAGATTTCTAATTATGCTGAAGGCATTAAGAAATTCTAAAAAATGATTTGCCTGTTCTTTTCCTGTTGTCCTTCCAGAAAGAGATGCTGAAGATTGCTTGTCTTTGCCTCACAGCAATATGAAGATAATTAAAAGAAGTGAATGAATTATCATTTGGATTGGGCTCCTGCTCAAAAATAAATGAAACGTGAGGATAAATAGTAGCTTATTTTCAAAAATTTCATCTCTCTTCTTCAAAACCAATTATTTGTAGTAGCAACACTACTAGTATCTAGTTTCCTTTTCAGAATTCAATTTGAGCCTTTTACAAGATATAGAATTCATAGCTTTTACCTGCCAAGTATGCGCTTTACTTTTTGTGGAACTTAAATATTCCAATTGCTCTCTTACATCTATATCTATTGTCACTCAACCCAAATCAAAGCTCTCTTCCTTTTAATACTGGACAAACGCTAAAAGGCTCTGCAACATCTTCCTTTGTACATCATGACAACTGGCTAAATGCTCAGGGAGACCATTTCCAGACTACATCGTCTATCTGCTTTGGAGAAAACTGCAACTGGAATGAATGGTATTTTTCTTTCCAGTTGGGACCCTAGTGGTAGGCAAGTCTAGGACAACTCACCGCAGCTACCTCACCATGGCCACCCCACTGCAGTCCCCCACACTCTGGACGCCCCGCTCCTGCACCTCTCCCCGGTCGTCTCTCCCCTGCCAATTTGCCATGGGATTACTTACCCTGGTCGACTGGCCACGCGGGACAATTTGCCATGCAGACAACTTGTCAAATGCCAGTGGCAAGGGAGAACATCCTCCTCTGCTCTCTCTCTCCTCTGAAAAGTTTATCTCTGGCCCTTTCTCATTAGCATAGAGGGGGAAGAGGAGGTGTGTGTTTCTGTGTTATTGTCCCCCATTTCTTGCCCAGATGTATACAAAAATAGAGTATTCTTCTCTAAGGGGAAGGGAGTCCTTACACCCTTTCCTCCCTCCCCTTTTTAACCACTGGATCTCTTCTCCAATTTTAAACTTGCCCAGCTCTTCTGAAAAATTCCTTCTTGTTGGGGGGCTAGGGAAGAATCCCATTTGAAGACTAATTTGCTTATCTTCCAAGTCCTGGATCTCCTTGTGGTGTTGCATCCAAGAACTACTCTGCTTAGCTTTCAATTCCTGGATCTCTCTGTTGTGTCCCATCCAAGGACCTGGAAGCTAAGTACCTTTGTTGCTTGCTATTCTTACCACTGATTCTATATTGGTGTTACACAAACATAAACCTTAATTTTCTAGAAGGGGACGCATAATTGGCAGCCTAACAAAGCTTGAAGTGTAACCTACAAGTTTCCTCCAAAACAAATTTTGAATGTGATAAAAAGAAAATATATCACAAGCATCATGTTAACTGAATTTATTTTGTTTTACAGTAATTAAGTTTCCTCCTTGTTCTGGTTTCTGCCACCACTCCTGAAAAATATTGCACACTTCTGTTAGAAGTTTGCCCTTTTATGGTGGTGGGATCAACCTTTCCTCCATTACTTAGAATCATAGGACTGGAGGGGACATTGAAAATTTAATCTAACCCCATGCCCAAGGCAGGACGCCTAATTCATCAGAAAATTGGCTTTTCTTGAAGACTTCCAGCGATGGAGCACCCACAACTCTGGGAGGCAATACATTCAATTGACTTATTCTCACTGTCAGGAAATCAGAATTTTATCATTTGCTGCAAACTAAGGCCTGAATATTTATGGATTTTTAAATGAATTGATACATCCCATAGACGTTGAAAACCTTCTATGACAAGAAGTAACAGATGTAAGCTTAACAAAGAGAAATCCAACCTAGAATTAAGGAGAAATTTCCTGTCAGTGAGAACAATTAATCAGTGGAACAGCTTGCCTCCAGAAATTGGTGGTGCTCCATCACCAGAATTTTTAAAGAAGATATTAGACAGCCATTTTTTCAGAATGGTATAGCGTCTTCTGCTTGAGCAGGAGGTTGCACTAGAAGACCTCCAAGATCCCTTCCAACTCTTGTTATTCTGCATTCTGTCTTTAAAAACATTGCCCCAGGATCCGACTAACAGGAATGCACTGTTGGAAACTGGAGTAGTGTTTTCAGCTCTCTCCTGACCATAAACAGAAGTTGCCAATATTTTTGTCATAACCACATACATGTTAAACCTTGTATTGTTTATAAAAATAACAGTGGGAAATATTTAAGTAAATGCTTGAGAAAAAGTAATAAATACATTACTTTCCTAATCTTTCCTAACTTTCTCTGTAGTACTTAGTAAATTGCTATAATTTACCTTAATTTTCTTCATCTAAGCTACAAAAGATTGGATTGTGTTCTTCACTTGTACAATGATTTCATTTATTGGTCTTGTAAATGACACAGTAAAACAATAAAAAAATGTCCAAGTGTAGCTTCAGCATATTTAACATGCTGAAAATTTTATAGATTTGGAGATAAGGCCTCTATTTTCAAATAGTACAATTATACTAAGGTTGTGTAAGGACAACATGAATCTGACTGGATCTGTGTCCAGATCCTAAATTGCTAACCTGCCTGTTCCTAACTTGTTCCCAACTCTAGAGCAAACATTTAGGAAAATGAAACTACCTTTCAAGTTGCAGATCATTTTGAGGGGATGAAGTATTCCAAACTTAATACAAGATAACTTTTTTTTCTTAACACAGTTTTGGACCATAGTAACATTTTGTTTTCTTGCATTACTGCCATAACATTATCAAAGGTTCTAGTAATTCTTTGCCAAAGAAATTTGAGCCATGACAATCCCACCCAGCTGTTTCATTCACAATTTTCTTTCTCTCTCTCTCACATACACCAGTTAATAGGACAAAACAGAAGAAACTGAAGATTACAAATTATAAAGCCAAAGTATAGGAAGAAGATAAATATCTAACAAATAATTATAGAGTTCTTTCTTCAAGCACAAATGACCAGGCTCAAATGAACATATTATGTTATAATATTATAACAAAATTTTATAACACAAGACAACACAAGATGGCAGCGCCCAGATAGGAAGGTGAGGCTCTCGCTCTGAGGTGCCCACTGACTCCTACCTCGAAGAAATTGCCGCGAAAAGCTCTGTAAGACTCCGCAAGGCTTGAAAGGGATCGATGAGAAGCCCCGGAGCGCTCGACCACCGAGAAGCTCCACAAGGCTCAAAAAGGGTATCTGAGAAGCCTTGTAGAGCTTGATCGTCCGGCTAAGGTGACCACAGCATCCCAACCTCAAAGGAACTGCAACAAAGCTCCATGAGGCTTGGAGGAGATCACTGAGAAGCTCCGAAGTGCTCAATTGGCTGAGACAACCACTGCATCCCTACCTCAAAAGATGCTCGGCGCTCGACCGAGAAGCTCTGCGAGGCTCAAAAAGAGTATCTGAGAAGCCCTGTAGAGCTCCATCGTCCGGCTAAAGCGACCACAGCATCCCAACCTCAAAGGAACTGCAGCGAAGCTCCATGAGGCTTGGAGGAGATCGCTGAGAAGCTCCGAAGTGCTCAATTGGCCGAGACAACCACTGCATCCAGGGGCGGTTTGCTACTTACCTGGACTACCGGACGGCTGCACGCGCAGCCGGCGTCCTTGCGAGTGGGCGTGCCGCCCACTCGCGCGATTTTTAGCTTCTGCGCATGCGCAGAAGCCGAAATCT
>JANHGD010010728.1:147117-158704 GCA_027560375.1 Imantodes cenchoa
CATATTGCCCCCAACAATTTGGGTCCTCATTTTACCCACCTCGGAAGGATGGAAGGCTGAGTCAACCTTGAGCCTGGAGAGATTTGAACTGCCAAATTGAAGGCAGTGGCAGGCAGCAGTACTGCATTCTAATGACTGCGCCACCGTGGCTCATGCAGGTACAGTGACTTGGACATTCTTCACAAGTTCTAGAAACCCATCTAAATATGCAGCTTGTCTTCTATTCCCTATGTCATAGATTTCTAAAATTGTTTATCTATGAGAATTTCTAAATAGAGGGCTCCAAAGAACTTGTAACTGAAGGTTTTGATAACTAGCTGACTGATAATGCAGGCTCACAAATCAGTTGTGAAGACAAATGTTCTGATGTACAAAGTTTAGTCTTAGGATACAATGTGGGAAATTGCCTTACATTTAACCAGATCATTAACTGATCCAGCTCCATATTCTCTAAAATGGCTGTCCAATATTTTTTTTTTTTTTAGATTTCAGTTCCGGAATCATTTCATTCTATTCTTTGCTACTTTTTTTTTTTGAGTCAGAGATTTTTAGTTCTCCCATTCAGATTTTCCTACTAAAACCAACTAGAATGTGAGGATGGCAAAAAAAACAAACGAGCAACAACAACCCCAAAACCTTATAGGATCTGCTTCTTAAATTTCTTTAAATAGCTTTCCCTTTGGCCCAAATCCTGATTTCTTTAGAGATGTTACTCTAGTAAAAAAAGTATTTGGGTTTGTAAAACGCCTGCTAAAATCGGGTTCTCAATGTAGGGCAGGATGGAGAAAATTTCCATGGCATCATTTTAAGTGAGTGTTTTGATTGAATAGTAAAGAATGGCTACACTGTCTAGGAAAAAAGGGAATATCTCTTCTAAGTCCATAGGTAGACAATAAAAAGAACTGAAAGAAGTTTCAATTAAAAAAACAAACAAAAAGGGAGTTCAACAAGCTCCTATTAAATAGGGTAAGTGTATTTGGTCTGCAAAAAGAAAATCATTGTCTCCTTGCTACAACCTTGTGGTCATCTGGATTTTTGTACCCCAGATGCAGGCACTATTTCCTGTCACAAAGATAAAACTATATTATGAAGTTCCTCCACAATGGAATCTGAAACTTGTCCAGCATTCTTGGGGAAGTACTTTTTGTACTGAGACTGTCCTCTCCACGTGGGAAATAAATAAATTGTAGTTCCATTCTATAATATTTTTACCCCGACACTGGGGTTTCTTTTTAGATATTAAGATTGCATGCAAAGAGAGACAGAAAATATGGGGTGATTATTGCGGAAAAGCAACACGAAGGCATACTGTATGGTTATCTTTGGCCAATGGCCATGACAAGCATCCAAGACACAGTTTTAGGACAAATGGTCAGAAGTACAATCCTCTCCATTTCTGACTTTACCTGACAAATGACTTTTCTCAAGGACAGGAAGCTGCATGTCTTTCTCATCTGCTGTAGAAAAGAAGTGTGTGGAATTTGTGTTTAAACTATTTTCCCCCTCTGCTTGGAAACTTTGTTTCACAATATTGAAAGTACAAAATGGGTTAATCCTATTTGGGTACTTACATGGCTTCATACATCTGCTAATGCAGTCAGCTTCTGTCTCAAATCTATTGGCATTACCGCTACACCCACCATACCAAACCTGGGTGCAGA
Organism: Imantodes cenchoa; assembly: GCA_027560375.1. Lineage (NCBI taxonomy): Eukaryota > Metazoa > Chordata > Lepidosauria > Squamata > Dipsadidae > Imantodes > Imantodes cenchoa. The sequence continues at coordinate 148,779 of JANHGD010010728.1, forward strand.
TCTTGTTTTTGTAGTCAAAGAACCACTTAACCTGATACTCCTTGCACTGCGTGCCCATGTCAAGGTCCAGTAAGCAAGGATCTGTTAAATTTGAATTTCAACATGTGCAAAGGTTAAATGATCCTGAAAATATTAAAAGCTTCGAAAAAGGCACAAAATGCCAACACCTTCCACCCCAAAAACATTTTCAACAAATGAAAAGGAAGTAGAATACAAACTTTCACTAATTATTTTTACAGAAACTATATGGAAAATAATAACCTTGCACTGCTAATAAAATCACAGATATTCCAGGCAGCCAGTGCATGAGTATAAATATTGTATTGTCTCATGTCTTACACAGATGGGATGTAAAAATGCTACATTTCTGCGTGCCTCTGTTAAGTCATTAGCCAAATCCAGTGCAGAATCAGAAATATAAAAAGCAGAGTGGGGAAAATTTGAAAAGGGTATACTGGCAAATCTCACAACCCATTGGAACTGTATGGTTGTTTCCTGTAATTACACTGTTCTTATTTTATCACCAATGGGCCAATCCTCCCCTCAGTGTAAACAATACCCTTCTTACAAGACCTGTACCTTCTTAGATGTAGAAGTGAATTTCAGCACATATTTTCCTGTGGAGCCTTTATTCTACTTTCTGTCCACTTATTTAGATTTGTTGGCCTTCTCAATTAAGGGCCAGTACTGTACTTATGTCAGCATTTGCTATACTGTTCAATTGAGAGCAAACTGGCCATCTAGAGGGGGCATGTCTGTGAACTCAGAGATTGTGAGGAAGTTGACCATTAAGCTACATGGTGAATTTGTCTACTGTTGCCTGGTTCTGGAAGTGCTTTCTGTGGTGCTATTACACTTCTAAAGTACTTGCCAGGAAAAGAAAATTGAATTTACAATCCTAGAATCTTATGGGTTGGCCAGAGCTGAGACTCCCAGGCTCTTCTCAATACAAAAAGCAGAGTAGCCGTTGTTTGGAGTATTTAGGTTGGATAGGATTATTTGAATAAGACCTTAATTGTGTTAGAATTAGACAATGGTGTGACTAAATCTAAGCTCGGGGTAAAAAGTGATTTAAATAAATAATAATAACATAGAATAATTAATTAGGGATTAATATACTGTATACAAAACAGCTCTTTCAATGAAGTTGGTCGTATGATTTTTAAAATCATTTTATTCATCTTACAGTTGTTCAGTGAACCATGCAGTCATTAAGTGAACCTGACCTTCCCCACTCTCCCCCACACACACATTAACTTTGATTATTGGAAGCTGGCTGGAAAGGTTACAAATGATGATCACATGATCCTGGGACAGTGCAACTGCCATAAATACATGCCAGTTGCCAAGCACCCGAATTTTGATCACATGGCTGTGGGGATGCTACAACGGTCGTGTGAAAACGTTCATGTCCCTTTTTTCAGGGTCATCATAACTTTAAACAGTCACTAAACAAATGGTTTTAAGTCACGGACTACCTGCACTTGAAACGTTTGTATCCTTTACTTTACATTTTGCTTTCTACATCTGCACTGAAGTTTATTCCTTCCTCTTGGTTGCATAATAAGGTATTATCATGTCTCAAAAACACAGGATATTCTGTGAAGCTGTCCCCCTAGCCATTTGGAAGAGTACACATGAGCACACAGACACACAAATGCACAGTTTCCTACTGTCTCCACCCAAAATCATGTCATGGCATCTTCAGAAACAATATGATGTGACTACAGGGGATTTTCTCACACTAGGAACTTTTATAGGTGAATACAAGTCTGAAAGAAAAGGGTTATCATTATTACATGAAATTTACATGGCTCACTTGCAAAAGAATAGTTGAAAAGTAGTTAAACTAGACAAGGACAAGAGACATTGAAGAACCAGTTCAGTGCTGCAACAACTGTGTCATAAAGGCTGAAAATTGATAACAGAAAAATAAGTGCAATTAATCACATTAAAAAGACAAGAATAATGGAATTAGACAAAGAAAGATGAAAATGATTAAAGAAATTAATTTGTAATGCATATATGTAAAATCTACCATGTCTGGGGAAAAGATATCTCCACCAATTTCCAACTAAAGCTTTGCAAAGCTCAATGTTTTCAAAGTTGTATTTCAGAATTTATCTCTTATAAGAATTTAGTTTTCTACATTTTTCTATGATTAACTTCATAAAAGGGAATGGCATATTCAAGACAGCATTGCTGAGTAGTTTGTATGAAGATATATATCTAGTACCTTTCATCAAACCTTCAATTATCAATTTGAATGAAAGGAAATCCTAGTAATTTTTTTTCATATGGTCTCACAGAAGTTTGCAGACTTTAAAAAATGTGAGTTCTACCATGATCATAAACATTATTAGAAATGTTTGGCATGGCAGTTCAGGACAGAATTCATAAATATGCAACAGAAAAAAACCAATAGATTTGGGAAGCTAAAACAAAGCAAAATAAAATACTTGTCTGGATTTGAAATTTGAAAATATCTTTTCTATTAATGGACGTTCAAATACTGTTAGAAGTAAAGATAACATCAGATTTTGAAAAATCCAATATCAATTCAACCCATTTTAGTTGTGTAAAATTATATTATCTACCAATAATTTTTTAAATCTTATCAACAGGCAAATCAGAGTGGCAGCAGAATAAAAACTGATTTTAACAGAGGTGTCATTAAAATTATGACAATTTCATACACATCATATTAACATAAAATTATTATAACAAAAAAATTAACACAACAATCATACATTCAGAACAAATGTGAATTATCTACATATTGTTAATAACTGAGTTTAGCAGAGTGATTTGTTAATGGTTTTTTACAAAAATAAATAATTACTTGAGCGAAGACACATGGCAAAGAAATGAGCACAGGATTTTATAGTGACACAACATTACATAACTCAGACTTTTCCAATGAGCCATAAGAAAATATATTTTCCTTTACCCCCAGAAACATTTTATGCTAGGATGACTGGTGGCCTATTAGTGCTGGCAGGGCTTTGGAAATAATTGAAAAATGAACCCTTGATACATGAACACAGCACCTGACTGCAACTCTTTAAAACAGATGTCTGTCACATAGCTGCCCTATGCAACTACCAATTGACATAGCATATGGTAAGACATGGCTACTTTGAAAGAACTGCAGATATGGGTACATTCATACCAATATGCGCTCTGAAGCATCTTTTTGGAAGGAAACCAAAGTGCTGTATAGTTGCAGGATATGAGACTAAGTCATTGTCTGCTGAAGGAGTGAATGAGCCAACTTTGCCTTCCAAAATGCAAATGGAACTAGAACAGAAGTGATAGGCCTTTTTTGGGGAAGAAGATCATTAAGACAACAGAGCAAGTCTCCCTAGCTGTAATCACTGAAGAAATGCAATCCATTCCTAGGACTTTTTATTTACAAGTTTCCTAAAGCTTTAAAACTTGCAATGCTGAAGAATGGTTTACCATTACTAGTGTCAAAGGATCTGTGAACGGTGCAATTGTGGGCATGTTTCCAGAAAGACTATTGTAGGGCTGTGCAAAACCAGATATTCTTACTTTTCACACACCTTCATACAATGTGAAAAGCTTACATACATACATACATACATACATACATACATACATACATACATACATACATGAATGAAACCAATGCATCTCACCACAGAAGAGATGCACAATATGGTACATCTCTTAGTTCTTTTGGAATTTTCAAAATCAAAATCACCCTGTATTAGAATCCAGCTTTAATTTCTACAATCCTGTCATGCTTCACTGAGAATCAACAATAATAGTGTTACTTGCTGGCTCTAGCTAATGGAAGCGCTGGTATAAAGTGTGGGACATTTGGGGTTCATGGTCATGAATCTACTTGCCACTTACTTTGGGATAAAAAGTTCCCTGGCACCTTATGTTTACCCTTTAGTTTACATATTGTACTGTTCCACAAAAATCAACCAGTATCCTTTGTTTCAGGTAGCATATCATGATGCTGCCACTTTAGATGTTTTGTCTAGAACATAGTTTAATTCAGGAGTCCCCAACCCCTGGTCCATAGATCGGCACAGGTCTGCAGCATGCCAGAAACCTGTCCACGCAAACAGCCCCATCCGGGGGATGCAGGCAGCATGCGAAACCATGCCCCTCTGGTCTGGAGAAAAACCTCTCTCCACAAAACTGGTCCCTGGTGCCCAAAGGTTTGGGGACTTCTGGTTTAATCCATCCACACTTTCATTTCCCACATCTCTGACATCTTTCATAGATTGGACTCACCTTTTTCAGGGACTTCCAAAGGTTCAGTGTTCACCATTACATTGGTTGCGGTTGCTGCTGCTGCTGCTCCTGTTGAAGGGACCTTGGCTGCTGGCATGCTCTCTGTAGAAAGCAAGCCAAGCAATTGTGAGGGTGGGCTCAGGAGGACTCAAATCACAGCAATAAACTTTTTTACTTACATCCAGCGTGATTGAGACATTGCACACAACACTTCTTCAGCTTTGTATGCAATGATACATAAAGAACAAGAAAGCTATCATGTGTTTTAATATTACAATTTTAGTAAGCACAGTGCCTAAGGAATCAATTAAAATCATGGAAATATTATAATAATATACAGATGTATATTTTGAATATTATGTAACATCTGACTATATCCAGTAATCCATATTCAGTAATGAGGTCCCTTTTTAAAAGAGGAATTTTGAGCAAACTTGCCTGAAGTATAAAACGGTTCTTAACAAAGGTGGTACTCAAATCAGGCACCTCATTCAGAAATACATTTCTCATTAGAAATTATGCTTCAGCAGTGTAAAAATGCAGGAAGGGGGCATTATTCCTTCTGAGTAAACACTTGGAAGTTGCAGATCAATATTAATCAAATTGTTACAATATTATCTTTTTCTCCTGTAAAAAATCTGTATCAAATGAATACCTCACTATAGCATATAGTGCTGCTTAAAAAATGTAACTCAAAATGCATAGTATTAATTAGGCTATGCGTCATTACTATTAGAACAATGTACTGGTTTGCTTCTTCATATGTCCAAAATCCAAAATTGATAGAAAAAGCAATGCACTTAATTCCGATACAGAAGATAACTTACTTGTATTAAATGTTCCCCTATAAGTAGCTTTGGCCTGGGCATTATGGTAACCTATGATAGCAACATGATACTTTTGTCCACTCTGAAGTCCTCCAATGACTCTTTCATTGCTAGTTAAATTAAGCTTCACAACTAAAGAGTGGTCATGTGCTGAGGTGACTGTGATGTGATAGACATAGATTTTCTGAGGCTCAGGAATCATCCAATGCAGCTTAGCACTGTTTTCAGTGATATCAGTTATCTGGACTTCTCCATTACGTTTAATCACTGTTGAAGAAAAGAAAAAACGAATAAAAGAACAAAATTAATAGATTTAGGAGTTTAAGGATGTTTTGGACAAGACTTATATAAAAAAGATAACATTCATAAAAATGTAGCTGATCCTAGAGTGAGTAACACAAAAATCCCTCAACAGGGAAGGTGGAAAAAAATCTCTATAATAAGCTAAGAACATTCCAATATGCTAGAATCTTTCATTGCATGTGAAACTGTACTATTTGCAATCCAAAAAAAGATTGCAAACATTTCCAGGGTCCAGTTGACAGGTAGTCTAACATACACTTATTTTGTAAATCTTTTACTTAAGACCTGCCTGCTAAGAGGCATAGAAAATGAACAGATCACATTTTGCGTTCAAAAATACAAAAGGTTGTAATTAAATGAATTTATTTATTTATTTATTTATTTATTTATTTATTTATTTATTTATTTATATACAGATTTGTATACCGCCCTTCTCCCTAGGGACTCAGGGCGGTGAACAGCCAATATAAAAGATAAAATACAGAAACAGATAAATAAGTTAAAAAGCATATTAAACTTATAAAGTTGCAGGCTGCCAATTAAAATACAATTGGTTAATTTAATTAAAATTCCACCCCATTAAAATTTCTTAAAATATATATAAAATTTCAATACAGTCAGTCTGCCAGACCGGCCTGCCGGAAGAGGAAGGTCTTCAATTCTTTTCTGAAGGATCGTAGGTCCAGGACTGTTCTTAGTTCTGGGGGGAGCTCGTTCCACAGGGTGGGAGCCCCCACAGAGAACACTCTCCCCCTGGGCACCGCCAGTTGACATTGTTTGGCCGACGGCACCCGGAGGAGTCCCTCTCTGTGGGAGCGCACTGTTTGAGACCAAGGATAATACTTGCTCTAACTCCAGAGAATGAGGAATGGACTGTTAACCCTTTTTAAAACATACTCAGCCTGATTTTCTGCTCTACTCAAATCTAGAATCCAAAGGATAAGTTGACATATTGAGCCCAAAACATGGATAATGATGTCATGCAAACCAAGAAAATGGGATTGGTTTGATGAAATTATTAGTTAAAAATCACAAGGCTTCTTTAAATACACAAATGTTCCTTGGCGTGCACTTGGCTGTATTTGTCATTATTAGACTGAGAAGTGGTTGGGGGCATAGCCCAAATTTTCAGATAGTCAATAAAATGAGCTGCTACAAAACTGAAAATTGGAAGTATCAATCCTTTTACCACATCCTCTGCAAATATTTGTGAAGATAAATTCTTCTTATAGCCATCAAATCAACTCTATGGTAAGGTTGCATTTTAAAAAATATTCTGTGTTAACTTTTCATCACAAAATGAGGCTATTTGTCCATCTCAGAATAAAGAATTTGATTTCTCTAGATGTCTATGGAGATTCTCAATCATCCACATCAGGGTTGTTTGATTTCTCTAGCTGTTTCCTGTGGGACAATCCTACAAATGAGTTTGTTTGTTTTTAGTACACCTACTTTGGAAGTTCACAGGGAGCAGTGGGTGCATGGATGTGGAACACATCAGTGGTGAAACCCAATTTTTTTTAATACCGGTTCTGTGAAGGTGGCTTGGTGGGCGTGGTGTGGCTTGGTGGGCGTGGCTTGGTGGGCGTGGCAGGGGAAGGATATTGCAAAATCTCCATTCCCACCCCATTCTGGAGCCAGCCGGAGGTGGTATTTGCAGGTTCTCCGAACTACTCAAAATTTCCACTACCAGAACCTGTCAGAACCTGATAGATTTCACAGTGCTGTGCTGAACTAGGAATAGGGAAACCTGAGTTCTAGTCAAGCCATAGGCCTACCGGTAAAAGCTAGTGTGGTGATTTATAGCCATTGGCCATAGGAAGAAGGCAAGGACAAAGAACTTTATTTTCTCATTCTATAAAACTTCTCAATCCTGGAATTTCCCAGTAGTCTCCCGGTCCAAGTTCTAACATAGTGATGGTTGGCTTTCTCATTATCATCTAAGATCAGCTAATTGTTGCACAAGACTATTACGATTTTTTTTTAAAGGGAATTGGGGCCATTCACTGACTCAGATAATTTTCTAATGAGTTAAGTGCCTTCTAATTTTATGTCATAAGCAAATCTCATAATCATTTATTTGCTCCAGGCAATCAATGGGATATTGGATGAAATAAGCTATTTCCTATGTCCCCTGAAATTCAGTAATGACTCTCCTCCAGTTTTAAAGTTTGTCTTTTAATGAAATGTCTGAGTAACCCTTCAAATTCCTGAAATATCCCTAAGGTCAACTGAATTTAAATAAATCCTAACTTCATTAGATGGCACGGCCTGTCTTCTACACTTCAATTCATTTTATCTCTGGATGCTGATTCCTCAAACAGATTGGTTTCATGAATAATTATGTGTAGGTGTGCAATATTTCAGGTGTATTACTGAAGTACAAAAATGGTGCATAGTCTCTAGGCTTTTTAAAAAAATGTAAACTATCAGTTTCTTAAATAAATATTTTCCATTTGTCCTTTAATAGTGATTTGCAAAAAAAAAAAAAAGGTAGCAGATGAGATAGGTATAATATAATGAAATTTGCATATATTATTTTGACATTATTTTGATTATGCAAGCAGTATTTCTAAATGACCTAGGATTGCATAAGATTAAGTATTACCTAATGATAATTCTTTCCTTTCTTCTTTAGCTGACACAAGATTAGTTAAAATCTCTGCTAATGGAGCTGCTAGTCTGTATGCTAAGCGTCTATTAAATACAGAGTCGTCGTTCCTTGTTCTGAACATTGGCTCAAATCTTTCAAATACTTGATAATTCATAAAAAGTGTGAGTGGCTTAAACTTCCTGTTCTTCATGACTCTTTGTGCATCTTCTATCAGAATAAGCTAGAGACAGTTTGCGAACCTCATTGCAAAGTGCAAGTGTATACATTCTGTTTGGATTTTAGAAAGTAGCGAACAGTATTTATAATATTGTTTTCTACAAACCGAACTGCAGTAGAGTTATAGAATTTGTTTTCCCTTTTCATGTAAAAGGGTGTGGGTTTTTTCTTATCCCTGGTTATGAATTGATTTTCTTTAACATGAAAAAATAATAGAAATATAACATATTGCAGCCAGCCCTATTAACTAGTGAGACTAGAGCACTTAAATTGCACTGATTGTTTCTCCAGGCTATGGAACTTTCTCTTTCTCTTAATAACTACTCGTTATTATTCTGTCTTGATTGGCCCTTAAATGGTCTGCAACTTGTATTTAGACCAGTAGTGGGCAATCTGTGGTATTGACGCATTTCCCATCACCCCTTTCCATCTTGTGGCAGACTAATGCACTAACACTTTACTTTACAGTGTAACAAAATGATTTTTTGAGGGTGTGATAATTTCTTTTTTCCAGAAGTAAGAGTAGAAGTAGGATCAGAAGGATTCCAGGGTCAAAACATACCCATTTCCACCTTAACTCTAACTCACTAATCAGCCTGGAATTTTAGAACCAACATTTGGTTATTTTTCTGGTAAATTTCAGACACACAAATTTTGGGTTTTTGGGTGAGATTAAGATAAATATTACTATAATGACAAAAATGACAACAGTTGGTTTTCCAAAGGCCTCCTGTTCTCATTCCCACTTTCAAAAAGAAAGCAGAAGGTAAAGAACAAATTAATGTGATTATGCATCACTGATAGATTATTAGATGAGTTTTATATTTACGTTCATTACATATGAATTGTCTAATTAATCTTCTGATTGAAACTTCTGGCAATAGAATATATTCATTCATTCATTCGTTCAATTTATATAGCTACCAATGGTTGCTCACAATTGGATTATTGTAATGTGCTCTATATGTGGTACCCTTGAAGACCATCTAGAAGCTACAGCTACCCTAGTTCAAAATGCTGTAGCACAAACAATAACTGGAGTTTATCAGTTGCCCATTTACTCCTATGCAAGCTGCATTACATAGTATTCTACCACACCTATGCAAGCTGCATTTGTTGTCAGTCAGCTTTAGGTGCTGGTTATTACTTATAAATCCTGTATGGCATAGGGCAAGAGTCCCCAACTCCTGGGCCACTGACCACCACCAGATCCTGGCCTATTTGGAATTGGGCCACACGAGTGGTTGGCTGGAGTGCATACAGAACTGAACTTGCATAAGCAGTGGGCCAATGGGCACTAATACACATCAGGGGTGGGTTCCTCCCGATTCAGACCAATTTGCCTGAACCGGTAGTGACCCGCTGGTGACATCACAATGATGTCACTGAACCGGATGGGTCGGTGCCAGTCCATGGGTACCACCAAATTCTTTTTGAATTTTTTACATTTTTTTTCCTTTTCAACATGCACAGAAGCCAGGTTCTGGCACTGTGCATGCGGTCGCCATCTTTTTTCTGGCTTTGGTTTTTTTTTTTCCAGATTTCTTGTTATTGTGCATGAGCATGCGCACCCAAGAGGCGCGCCCACGTGGCATGGGAGAGAGTGAGGTAAGTTGGAAGCCACACCTGGTGCATATGTGTGGCAGCCTACTGCTTGTGCAAGTCAAGCTGCGTGCATGTGCAGCCAATTTCCA
>JANHGD010010728.1:158804-170864 GCA_027560375.1 Imantodes cenchoa
TGGGTCCAGGGAGGGCTTCTTGAGGAGGGGTCGAACCACCGCCTCTTTCAAGGCGGTAGGGAAGACACCCTCACTCAGAGAGGCATTGGTTATCTCCTGGAGCCAGCCTCTGTCTCGCCCACCGATGGCCAAGGTGTGAGTCAGGGCCTCTGGGATTGGCCCAAGCTCCGTCTGGAACCTCTCAGGTTCCATCAGCGCCTGGGGCAGTACCATCTTATTGGTCCTGCCTCCCTGCGATGGGGTGTAGCGGTTTGGAAGTCTAGGCAAAGAAGAGAGTGATCTGACCATGACAAGGGTTCAGTCGCTATATCCCCTGTATCCAGATCCCTCAACCATTGTCCAGAGACGAAAACGAGGTCTAGCGTGTTTCCCCCCGTGTGCGTGGGGCCATTAATTAATTGGGTTAGATCCATGGCCATCATGGAAGCCATCAATTTCCTTGCTACCTCGGATGTCTCGCCCACCGATGGCAAATTGAAATATCCCATGATTGCCAGCCTGGGGACCTCAACCACCACCGTGGCGATAACTCCGAGGAGCTTGGGCAGGGCTGTTGACACGTGGCAGGGAGCCAGGTACGTGATCAGCAAGCCCATCTGAACCCCATGGCCCCATCGCACAAGGAGGGATTCACAGCCAGCCGTCTACTACTAGTCGAATTAAATACAAACTACATTTAAAATCATACATAAACAAACCCACAATATCTTTTTATGTTGTTTTAATGGAAAAAAAGTCTCCTGAAGTTGCAACCACTGAAAAGAGTTTCTGAGGAAAACTCATTTTTTCCCACTTCCAGCTGTTTCCTTTGTAAAAAAAATATTGTCCATTCCTGCTTCTTGCAGCTTTTCCAATTATTATTTTTAAATATAATCTGCAGGGCTTCTTTTTATTCATATCTCTTTTACTGAAGCAAAGATATGGTATTTGGAATTAAACATGGTAATCTTTTGTAAACAAAACAGCAAATAGCAAATTATTGTAAAGTAAAATATTTAGATCTGTTTAGCAATGGCAGGAAGATGTACCTACCTTCTGAATTTTCTGTTACAGCAGGTGTGACAGTAACATTATTTGGAATAGTTCTGTTTGAAGAAACAGAAATAGTTATAGTATGCATACTATAAATAATCAAGACAATAATCAAGTCTTTGTTTCAAAATCTGCATCCACTCTTTTGCACTTGTTTGATAGAGTTATTTAGGACAGCAGCTTTTTAAAAATCCCGTGTTCCTTTCTGAACAAAAACATTTTACAGTTTTTTGCAAATTTATTGCACCGCTTTATCCGGAGGATAGTAATTTTATTAAGACGCCCCTAGTATTAAATTTGGTCAGAAAAGTATATGGATTTTCTAGATGGGGGCATTTCCTTATATAGGTGTATATGAATATTTTCTGATATATGAATACATCTTCATATCAGAAAGAAGGAGTGATCATCTTAAAGATACTGTACTTCCAACAGTTAGTGAAGTGATTGTTCTGATTAAAAGCTATCTTCTCAAACAGACATGTAGGATGGGTCTTCGGTTGATCCAGTGGACCACCAGAGGAGAAATTCTAAAACTGAAGTAATCAGGACTGAAAAGACGCTTTTTCCTGTTGATGAGTTAAACAGCTCTCCAGTCATCCTGCAAACTATACTGCTGCTCCATCTCATGTCCCTTTAGTCTATTCTGACCCAATGCTAAATGGGACTATTCTCATCATGCCTGTGCAGTGTATGAGGGACAAAACATCTGCTTGATTCTTGGGAATGTGCTGCTCTCTCTTTTCAGCAAGTCATCAGCCACATAGATAAAATATGCACAAATCAAGCACAGCATCAGGGATGGGGAGAATCAGACTCCAGGACTCTATCTAACCATTCCTTCCTCTGACCCATTTTGCCATATCCAAGCTGAATATATTTTTTTGGGGGGGGAGGGGTTAGGGGGAAAAGATCAGCATCACAAAGGTTGCCAAATTCACAAGCATTGATTATATTTAGGAATTTACCATCCTTCTTTTTTCTTTCTTTACATAGACAAGGGAAAGAGGCAAGCCTACATCAGCTTATAAGGAATAAGAACTCTCATGTGCTATTAGTCACCAAACTTAATCTTTGATAGAGTGCTCAAAGAACATAATATTTTTTAATGAAACTTGCAGCCATCACTGAATGCTATTGGCCTGAAAAGAAAAATGATGCTTTAAACCCAGGACAACTAAATATAATTAAAGACAACTTAAGGGTTGGAAATGAGACAAGGAAAGGGTAAAGCGAGGATATTGCTTTCAACCCATATAAGAAACAGATTTATATTGCTCTAAACCCATATTTATTGCCCTTTCAATCCCTTCAATACTTTATTCAAGCCCCTTCAATACTTTATTAAATTTGTATGCCACTCAATTCACAATGACTGGGTGGCTGACAAGAATCAAGCAAAGAAATTACAATACAATCAATAAAATAGAAAAAACAGAGATAACATGACAAGCATAATGATGAGTGAAGTCTCATTCCAGCACACATAATTTGGTATCTGGAGAAAAATTTACTTTCTAACAATGAAAATGAACTGTAAAGACTTACAGTTGTTTTGGGTCAAATTTTTTGATTGGCTGGTCACCCTGGAACAAATCACATTTTTTCCTGATGTCTGGAGATAGGTAAAAGGTATTTTCACCTAAAACATAAGGGATAATTTTTGCATAAATATTTCCTTTTAAACCATATCTTTATTTAAACATTCAAACACAGAATAAAACTCGCGGCATCACATTTTTGCCATGTGACATATCATGACTTTTTCCCCCTTCGCTAAAATGGGGGTGGGGTAGCCAGCAGATGACGCATCTGACCCCTGGGCCATGAATTTGACACCCCATTCTAACAATTATTTAGATTTAGTAATATTCTGTCAGCACAAGCAATCAGGCCTACATGAGTAGAGTTCAAGTTTGCTGCTTTATTATATTCTGCCTATTATACCGGAATTTCCCATCCTCAGCCTGGTAACAAATAGATACAGCTCTGTGGAGTTTAAGGGCCTGGAAGGGGGGCATTAGTTCTGGATCTGTTGCAGCCACATAAGAACTTGGGGCTAATTCAGCACTTGAGGCTTCCCCACACCCCACCCCTGCTATGAGGCTGGGCATTTCACAATGTCTTCTCTATTATTACTTATAGAGATATACAGTAGTAGATTACATAAACTCTCTTTTGGCATCAATCTACCAAGAAATAAAGTGCTGTTTTTTGTTCTGCTGTTTCAAATTATACCCGTTATATGTCTGGATAGACAGCTGCATGGCGTTTCTCTTACTATTTTTCATATCACTTGTTAATAATTTTTAAAGCAAAAAAAGAAAAGAGAGAGAGAGAGAGATTGAGCAAGCATGGGCCTTTTCTTTAGGTAGAATTTTAAAAAATATCAGTGTTTTTGTATAAAGTGTCCTGTTTCCTATTTAAACAAATACAAATACAAAAACACTGATACATTTTTTCAAGTCTAATATCTATAACAGAGGAACTAGAAATTAAGAGGCATTTAAGATGCATGCAAATTGTGTTTACTCAGAAGGATTAATGATTCCAAGTTTAACAGTAATTATTTTAATCAAAACAAAATCCAGGAATCCTTTAAGAGAAATCCATCTGGTCCTGCATTACTAGGATCAAAGCATCCGGTTTGGCTGGCAAACGTTTTATTTAAATATGACTAATTAGATCTATGTAGTCGTTTTAATCCAATCCAAACCTGCCACGTTTCAGGCTCTGCTGTTTTGCTTGGGGCTCACATAGGAACACACAACTATGGGGCTGCTTTTTGCCCTGAAGCTCCACCCCATCTTTTAATTCATTTTAAACATTGAATGTTAACTATCTTTGCCTGTTTTTAAACTTTATATATAGTTTTTATGGTTTAATATTTTGTATTCCACCCTCTGTGAGGGAACTGGATAGTTTCTAAGTTGGATGGATGGATGGATGGATGGATGGATGGATGGATGGATGGATGGATAGGCAGGCAGGCAGACACTGACTGAAGTACTCAGTCAAATATATGGTTTTAGGTTTATTTTGCAACATTGTTCTTTGACTGTACAGTCATGTACCCTAAACTATGAAAGAAAGTTTCTCCTCCCAGGTTCAGGTTCTCTTCTGTCTAACTCTTCTAACTCCCTACCTTTCACTCAGAGGTGGGTTCCTCCCGGTTCGGATCGGCTCTATAGAACTGGTAGCGGGAATTTCCCCCTGCTTGCTGAACCGGCAGCAATGGCCGGCTGGACATCCCCCTGAACCGGCTCTCTCGGCGGCGTCATAGATGCTGCCATCTTGTTTTTCACTTCTGTGCGCATTGGTATATGTGCACAGCCACACAGTGTGAAACACAAGTGCATCCACGGGGTGCAGGAGGAAGCCAACTGGCAGCGAGGTAGAGCAGAACTCACCCCTGCTTTCACTGACATATTAAGCATCTACTTACTGTTGATGAAGGATGGCAAGAGGCTTCCAAAACGTAGCAATGGTTCTTCATGAAGTTCTGATGCCTCATCGGCATATTTGAAAAAGACATCATTAGGCTCACTTGCCAAGCTGTAGATACTTGGAATATTAATATTCCTACCAATGCCAATAATGACAAAAAAATATCCCTTACATTTAGCTTCTACAATAACTTTCTGAAGGTGTTCAAGTTCTTCCTTTTCAATGCTTCCTGTCATCATCAAAACAATGACTTTGTTATCTCTGGGATTTGGTGCACTCTCAAAAATATGCCTCATTGTATAGTCCACTGCAGTTGCCACAGCCCGTGTTCCATATAGTTGTGACATTTGGTTCTGAATGAAATCTGTTAATTTGTCCCTTGGTCCATAATCTGTGAGTGACAATTCAACTTGGACAGGAGATATGCTTGAGTTTGATTGAAACTCAAAGGGAGCATGTTGGACAATGGCAACCCTGGCATGATGCTGAGATACTTTGGGATCAGAACTAGTTTCCAGTTGGTTTACAATATATGAAATGTAGTTCTTAATTTCTTTGAACTGCATTTGAGTGGTACTCTCAGAGCTATCCAGGATGAATGCTATATCAATGTCAACATCTGTAGGAGCTGCCCGTCTGTCTCTGCCAAAGCTACCCCGCTGGATACCACAGCTGGGATCAGGATCACATACATCTAGACAAATAAATATATAATTGTTACATAATTAATATTTGCAGTGCCCCTTTTTTCCCCTTCAGTTGGACAAAAACAGCAAGATATACAAATCTTCAATTGTGCCAAAAACCCAAAGCATCTACCAAAAACCAAAGCATAATTGATAGTAGCTTCCAATTATGCATTTAAAATGCTTTACTCAGGGATTTGTTTAGAGTGATTCTAAAATTCTTTGACTGGCCCATAAAATTTTCCACCACAAAATTTTCTACTACAATGGGAGCCATTGCACATGGCAATTGAATGACTGCATTATGAGCAGATTGTAGTATTGCTTTAACAAGGCTAATTATAGATTTAAATTTCATCTGGGTTTCATCACTACCAAAGCAACACCAATAGTGAATGATCATGAGAACAGAAATGTAAAAACACAATGTCCCTTGAACAGCACTATTAGAAACAGAGGAAGCATTAGTAACAGGCAAAAAACAAATACAATTGTTCACAAGATTCTTGAAGCCTGCTTGGACTGAACTGCTGGTTCCAGAATGGTTTCTGACCATGACTTCATAAGGCATGACCTAGTCCAAAGCTGAAAAGAAGGCAGGCCCATCTGTGGTCCTGTAACACAGCCCTTATATGGCAGAGTTTAAAACCAACAAAAAACCCTCTCAAATTTCCTTGATTCCCTCTAATTTGTCAAAAAATCTTCAAGCAGACTGGTTACAAATTGATTTTGTCATAGTACACAAATATCTCAAGTACAAAAATATGTCATATATTTTACCTAGACAAATATGACATGTGAACACTTTCCTAATAGTTGCAGCCAGTTGACCCGTGCCACCAGTAAATGCTAAAGCCTGTCCACCAGTGTTGTTTATCTAAAAACAAGAAAAGAAACATGCGGTCAATGGAATTCTGGAAACAGTTTGTTATATTGTCCAGGGCCTCTAAAATATCAAGAAAGGGATTAGCTTTTCTTAATTCCACTTGAACATAGATACAGATCTCAGTATATTTCTGTAAATTGTTCTGTATATTTATCTTTTAGATTCAAAGCCTACCTTTCTGCATCATTGAGAGAAGGATTCAACATGAAAGTGCAGTTGGCCATAAGGTCCAATTCAGACATTGTGCAACGAACAGTTTGTCCATTCTTTATCTCCTATTTTACCTCCAGAACATCTGGGGGTAGGATTCACAACATATGGGCCTAAACTTGAAAATGAAATCTCAACTGCAGATTCTTGGCTTATTCACCATTAACTTATTCACAAGAAATGTGATGTGAAAAACTAACAGTATATACTTAGCCACAAAACTTATGAAGTGGCTTTGAATTAATTACAAACCCAACTAGTTTCTAAAACTATTGTGATCATAAAATGGAGAAGGAATTATTATATTGTTATCTTGAGCTCTAGTAGAAGTGTAGGACAATTTTAACTAGGATACCATCCATCTCTGGGAAAGAGTGCTTATCTTGATGCTATTCAAATTAGGAAGCTATTTCAACAAATTACTGTTCTGTGCAGATTTCCCACCATTGTCTGATAATTTTCTTTTTAATCCTTTTAAGGATAGTTTCAAAAATAATGTTTGCCACACAGTATTCTAACAAAGAAGTTTTTGTATGCTTTAATTAATCTGAGTGCAAGCCATCTTTTTCAAAACAATGACATAATAATTGCCATCTCCTTAGTCTCTTCTTTCATCCACAGTTTATACTGATTTGACAGCTTCAGCTGGTAAAAAAAGCAGCCATACACTATTAATGGACTTTATGGATTATACCCAAAGAACTGTTTACATGTTAGAAGCCAGATGCTCCTGCTTGGATAGACAGTTATTTCTGCCAACTTCCCCATCCTCAGGGTATTCCCCACTACCACATGATATGCTTTTCTTAAATCTTTAGGACTGTGGAGGTTTTTTTTAATTACAAACAGATACAGGAGGAAGAAGTAAGTCCCACTGAATGCATAGAATATCAAATATACAGTAGATCTCTGGAGTCAAATTATTATTATTTTGAACTTAGGAAACTAATAAACAAAAACTGAAAACTGCCACAGTAATTGGCAGCCCCCCCCCTCCTTTCTGAAGACAGTAAATTTCCCGTGGATGGTCTTAAGGAATAGTATGGATGTCCACAGCATATGATTTTAAAAAATGGTCACAACAGTGCAGATCTTCAATTGCACAACTGTGACTGCCATCTTTTTTTATTTTACCACCTGTGAAGGAAGTTTTGTAGACATTTCTTGAGCAAAAAGAACTATATGCAAAAGCATCCACATTGTCTGCTGCTTTTAAGACTTTGCCTAGCTACTGCTGGTAAACCACAAAACTTTCAGACTTAGAGATGTAAGTTTGATTCATTCATATATGAACTCTCCATGCAGCAGCATCTTTTCCCAGGATTAAATGGTTGTTGCTCACAGCTGAAGCATAATCTTGGGAAAAGATGCATTTGGTTCAGGGAGTGGCAACAACTGCTCTGCACATACTCTGAAGCAACCTTTTCCTTTTCAAATCCAAAATATTGTATGCTCAGTGATCCAGGGACAGTAATCAATATTAAAAAATAACAAAATTAAGCCATTTTATTGAGTGCTCCTGAAAGACAAAAGTGACTGACTGAATCCTATAACAATGACTGATTGATTGATTCCTGGAAAGACTGTGCAAGGGGAAGAAAAACAAAAGAAAGCAGACCTGTAATGCATTGATAAGGACCCGGTCCTCTCTGTTTGTTAGGAATACAGGTACAACTCCAGCAGTGTAAAGTCTTAGTACTGCTTCATTCAATTGTGGAGATGCTTTTGTTGGCCCATTGGTGAAGAACACAGCCACTTTCCTCATAAGGAAGCCACTACGTGCACGTTTGAAAGTATTCCTGGCCACAAATCCCATGGCTGTTTCTAAGCTACGTTGTTTGGATGTCTGAACAAATTGGAGGTCCTTCATTTGTTTTACCAAATCCGTCTTCTTTCTGGAGTCAGCAAAACGTATCTCAGTGGTAACTTCACTGTTGTATGTAACCAGTGCTACTCGGGCACCTCTGGGGCAGTTGCTTTCTGTAATTGTGATATTGTTAACAATTGACACTACTGTGTCCTTCATTCTATTGAAAGTGTCTGCATTTCCACCAGCAGCAGTATCAAGAGCAAAGACCAATTCAGTTGGATAAACAGGACATTCTTTTGGACCTGCAGAAACCGGGAACATTATGAAACAAGTATTATGAGAAAAAAACATATTAGCTCTATATCCCCCTCCCTCCCAAAAAGGAAGGGACAGAGTTTACCAACGAATGATTCAATGCTTGTCTTTCAAAGAAGTTGTGTATGTCGGTTTTTCATCTGAATGCAGATACTGAGTAATTTAAAATGAACTTACCATAACAGCAAGCTACGAATAATAATAACAGAGAAAGAAGGAAAAGAAAGAAATTACTTTATAATCTATACCAAAAAGCCAACTACATCAAGACCAGGGGCAAAATAAATAGACTTACGGCATTTATCTTTGATGTTGCGTATAAGCGTGCAGTGCTTTAAAATAAAACGAAAGAGAGAGAGAGAGAGAGAGAGAGAGAGAGAGAGAGAGAGAGAGAGAGAGAGAGAGAGAGTGAAAAAAGGTTTCAAGAATGAAGAAATACAAAAGATCTGGTACCATAAATTAATGGTTGACTTACATCTCTAGACTCTCCTTTGCTACCCATAAATCCCTGAAAGAAAAGATTTTTTAAAAAATGTTGATATAATTTACTGTGAATAAATTTAACTGTGCTTGTTTAAAATTGACTTGACAAGTTCAGACACTTAATTAATCATATGGGAGAACAAAGTCCAGATATTGGGGGAGAAAGTCTTGTCTGTGAGTTGCCAAGAGCACAAAAAGCCAGTCTTAGAGGCTGATTCTGTGCAGGCTGACCCAGGAAGCCACTCATGGAACAAGTAGAGTTTTCTTTCAAAATAATACTGTGCATTCAGTTTCAGCCAGTTTTACTGTCACATCTGTTTAATGGAAATTGAGCACTACAAATTTAAGGGCTCTCCTGCATTTTTTTTTAGGATGCCTCCTCTTTCATTTTACAGATTGGGATATCTTGCCATGTCTAATGGATATAATGAATTCAGATAGAAACACAGAAACATGGAAAACTGATGGCAGAAAAAAAGCTTAGGTGCAGAAGTCTAAGTCTTGCTCTTGCTATCTGTTACTTATTTCTATGCATCCCAACACAGGAGAAGACAAAATCCTGCTGGTTTACTACATTAGATTTCTACTTTTAATGTACATTCTATACATTGATACATTACATTTATCTACACTATATTAGACTTCTACATCTACATTTCCATATAGCTAAAGCTCACTGAGCAATCCTCCTTAACAAAATGTGGGAAACATAATGCAAAACCTGAAATATTTACAAAGTTTTTATCTCAAAAATCCAAAGTGAAAGTTCAAACTCTATAACTTTCGAATTTTCACAACCGTACCTCCTTTTATTATAGCTCAGTAAAATGTAGGTCTTTAGCTATTGTAAGTGTTGTTGAAAAAGATGTAGGCAGTACATTGGTATTCTGAACAGGCTCATGGCAGAATTCCCACATAAACTAACCATAATCAGTTCAGTAACTGTTATCAGTTCCTACAATTTTACTTAATCTATGTACTTAATCTAGAATACTTTTGAATGATGAAAGCAAGTCAAGAATGTGCAGAGTAAACATCCTAAAGTCACATCTCAATTTTGTGGTTCTTATGAGTTTACTTAAGAGAATGGATTTTAATTTAACTTTACAACTGAAGATAAATAGGGAGCATGTGAGCTTGTTTGCAAATTGTATGAAAAGAAAGGGCAAAGTATACTAGTAAAGCAATAACCAGCATAGCAAAAACTTACAGGTGGTCCTGGATATCCACTCTCTCCTTTCTGACCTCTTTGGCCAGGTTCCCCCGAAGGTCCCTAAAAAGGGAAAACTAGGCATTTGATTCAGATCATAAATATCTTTTCCTATTATTCATCCCTGCTCTTTCAAGTTAATTAAACATGTCCTCATTTGTTCTAGTTTCTGGATCTATTCCTATGTTACATTGAAGATTCCACTGCAGTATTCTCCATAGCTCTTACTCCATAGATTCTCCACCTTTATCCCTTTATTCACTAGGCATCTAAAGTACCCAATAGTTGTCATCATTACTTTAATCTTGAAGGTTTGTTTAAATTAGCAATCATTTATTTTTCACATCTCTTTTATTTGTTGTAATTCAGTCAGTCTTATTGGATGAAAAGGATCTCTGTTATATATTATTGTATTATTTTAAATCATTCTTGAGGTTCATCTAGTTAAAAAGCATATTTTAAATAATAAAATTCATTTCTCTAATGATGTAGAGATTAGAGGTGAACCATTAAGATTGCTTTTGGGGCAGGCAGCTACTAAAATCCCAAAACATAGTTTCAACTTGTTTTGTAGAAAAAAATATTAATACAAAAACTGTAAGCCTCCTAAAAATTCTAACATAATTTAACTCATTCAATTCAAGAAAATCCTAGTTTAACCATTGGCATTATATTTTTTTCCTACATGCACACATGCACCCACCTATACATACATAAGTGTACAAGTTGTCACTCTGTCATTAAAGCCTTTCTGCTATTTAAAAAGTGTGGAGTACTGTGCTTTGTTAAAAATGATTGCTATCTCTAATTCAGAAGTCTAAAAAAACATATGACAAATATTTGCAGATGGGTATGTAAGACTATTCATAGTATTATAATACTCATCATTTTAATTTATAGCAATGTTTTAGCTCCTTTGCACAAGCAAATGAGTATCACTGGGTTTGACAATGCTTATCAGTGGTGGGTTTCTACTGGTTCAAACGTACCAGTAGCAGCGGTGGCGGGAAGTTCTGCCCACCTGCCCAGACAACATCACAGACGCTCTGTGCATGCACAGAAGCGGCACATGCACATCTCCGAACCAGTAGCAAAGGTAAGTGAAATCCATTACTGATACTCATATAATGTTTATAGTTCTAACATTATTCTACTATGACCAGAAGGTACTTTAAAAACATACTGGGTTCCAATTTCATGAAATGCTACTTTCTATTTGCCAATAGTTGGCTCCTGACTAATAAGAACATAATTCAAAGTTTTATTTTACCCTTATTCATTTTGAATCTCCATGGCTGATAAAGAACATGGTATGGAATCTTACACGTAACTAATATAAATGCCTTAATCAGATGATGAAAATTATTTTCATTGAAGGATGTTGTCAAGAGTCACATGATTTACACATAATGCTAATTAACTGGGGAATTGGCTAAATTTGAAGTAAACAACACCATAATATCTCCTGAGAATTCCATATTAAAATATAAATGAATTAAATTGCAGTAAAATGAATAAATCATTATGAAATTTTTGAATATTAAAAACCTGCAACAACAACATAGTGAATGAAATTCAATGTAGAGAAAATGTAAAGTCTTACACTTGGGCAAAAAAACCCCAAAGTACACGTATAGACTGGGAGAAACCAGGCTTAATAGCAGTAACTGTGTGAGGGAATTTCGGGGTCTGTCTTTATTTATTTATTTATTTATTTTATTTAAATTTATATGCCGCCCAATCCCGAAGGACTCAGGGCGGCTCACAAGATAAAAGAACAGTACATATAAAATTTATAGAAAGCTTAAAAATAAACAAAATAAAACAACAATTACCCCCAACATTAAGACATGCACCGTTCGAATGATAATTTAAAAACCAGTTAACCATTCATTTATATCCATATAAACAATTCCATTCAATCCCAGGCCTGTCGACATAACCATGTTTTAACTTCTTTCCTGAAGGCTGGCAGGGTGGG
>JANHGD010010728.1:173065-185800 GCA_027560375.1 Imantodes cenchoa
GATTAAAAATTTGGACCAAATTTTTAATCAAGAAACCCACCCCTGGGGTCAATGGTGTCCCACTTTACCAATGTTAAAATCTGGTCACCTTACCCTTGATACATTCAGTACCCCAGGCTTGGGAACATAACCAGGTTTTTAGGACCTTACAAAAGGCTAACAAGATTGGAGCCATTCTAATCTCCAAAGGCAGGATGTTCCATAGAGCAGGAGCCACTGTGGAAAAAGTCTTCAGCTGGAATAATACAGCTGGAAAGGATATACTGTATAGTCCAAGAAAAATTGTCAGGGTGTCCAACACATTTCTGAAATAGGGCTAGAAAATTTGCAACTCTTTGGCTTAGAAAACAGGTGACCATGACAAGACATGATCGAAGTCTATGAAATCCCATGCAGTATAGTGAAAGTGCAGCAGGAAGTCTTCTCCCTCTAGCCAATCACAAACTCCAGGAGTCCTCCAATGAATGAAAATTCACAATAGGAACTTGGTTTTTTATTTCACAAAAAGGAAGTAGATGATTACCCAGGGTTATTTTATTATTATTCGATTCTTGCCAAAAGCAAGGCAATGGCTGTTAATTTTATGGTTTTTGTTGAATTCCATGAATAGAGAGGCAGGAGACGCAGAAGTAACTTCAGCTCTTTATTGAAGTAAATCGTACACAGCTCTGCCTAGCCGCAGAAAGGCCCCGGTTTAAATAGACCGCTCTTTAAATCGGGAGCCAATCATCAAGCTAGGTTGGTGGACCAATGAGGAGGAGCCTGCTTGGTTGGACTGGAGTGGAAACTTCTATTCAATACATAACATTCCTCCCCCTTTAGTTTAGCATACGTAATCATTTAAATACGTTGGCTGCGTGACTGTTCTTTTTGACTTGCGTAGCTCATTCTGTTCGCTGGGTTGAGCCGGAGAGGATGTATTTTCCCTCTCTCTCCCTCTGTGGAACCTACTGGAGACTTGCTGTTTAGAGGCCGGGATCATCATCGCTGGAGTCTCTGATGTCGCTGGGTGGCACTGCGACATCCAAAGCTAAGTGATTCAGCTCTTGCAAACTAGAGGGGAACTGTAGGGAGAACATTGTTAGATTCAGGGGCCTCTTCCCAATCTACATTTAGTGGGCGGCGTTCCCTTAATTGGTCAATGTGCCACCTCCATCTATGGCCATTCCCTTAGCCCTATTACATAGGATTTGGGGCCAGTTACCTCTATAACTTCCCCTGGTAACCATTGGGGGCCCAAGGCGAAATTCTTCACGTAGACTTTGGTGTTTATGGGGAGCGTTCGGATGCCCTCGAGGGGGCCTTTGTCTTTCGTGGTGGTATAGTGGGGGTGTAGCCTGTCTAGCACTGATCGAAGCTTTCTCCCCATGAGTAGCTCTGCAGGACTTTTGCCGGTGGAGGTCGTTGGGGTAATGTGTTGAACGGCTAAAAATTCATCAATTCTGGTCTGCCAATCTCCTGGGCCTAGTCTGCTTAACGCCTCTTTGGTGGCCCTTACTGTTCATTCTGCTAATCCGTTGCCGCTAGGCTTAAAGTGGACTATCAGGGTGTGCTTGATCCCTTGAGTGGCTAGGAACCCTTCGAACTCAACGGATGTAAATTGTGGGCCACTGTCAGATACTAATATGTCAGGAATACCGTGCATTACAAAAAATTTTCTGAGAACCCGGATGACTGCTTCTGATGTGGTAGTTTGCATTAGGGCTACTTCTAGCCATTGGGAGTGTGCGTCGATGGTTACTAGGAATGTTTGCCCATGAAATGGGCCCTGGAAGTCTATGTGTATGCGCGACCAAGGGGCCCTGGGTTGTTCCCATTCCAACACCGGGGACCTGGGGGGCGCTGCCTGGATTCCTGGCATGGAGTGCACCTGGCCACCCACTCCTCTATGTCCTTCTCCAGGTTTGGCCACCACACATAACTCCATGCCAGCGCTTTCATTCTTAACATCCCTGGATGTCTCTCACGCAATGCCCTTAGTACATCCTCTCGTAGCCACAGAGGAGCAAGGACTCTCTCCCCTCATAACAAACACCCCCCTTGTGCCGCAATTTCATGCTGTCTCTTTGCAAACGGTAAGAGGCTGGGCTTAAACGGCCCCTGTGGCCACCCCCTCTTCACCCAATTGAGAATTGTCTGGAAGTCTGAGTCTTTTTCAGTTTCTGCTGCAATGTCCGCTGCTGTGATCAGGCCTGAGCCACCAAGTCTATTAGGAGTACTGGGATGTCTGGAGTGGGGTCATCCACGAGGTCTGGTAGTGGGCAGCGGCTTAAGGCATCCGCATTTCCCATGGCCTTTCCGGGCCTATAAGTCAGTGTGTATGAGTAGGCCGATAGGAACAGAGACCAACGTAGCATTCTTGGTGGCAATGCATCCGGTGTGGTTTGTTTCCTGCGAGTAGCCCTAATAAGGGCTGGTGATCCGTGACTAGTTCAAAAGTTCGCCCAAACAGATATTTATGGAAGCATTTTACTCCGGCCACCGCAGCCAAGGCTTCTCTGTCTATCTGTCCATAGTTCCGTTCCGCACTTGACAAAGTCCTACAAAAATATGCAATGGGAGCTTCCCCCCCGTTTGGCAACCGGTGGCTTAATACCGCCCCCACTCCAAATGGTGATGCATCGCAAACCAATACGATCGGTAAAGTCTTGTTAAATTGCATTAAGAAGCTGTCTTCTGTGAGTAGTTTTTTTTACCACCCAGAAAGCCTTCTCCTGTTCTGGGCCCCAGACCCATGAGTTCTTTTTGGACAACAGTTTGTTAAGTGGTTCTGTAACAGTTGCTTTGTCCCTTAAAAACATGCTGTAAAAGTTCAAAACTCTGAGGAAAGCTTGCAGTTCTTCTTTGTTGGTGGGTGCTGGAGCCTCCCTAACAGCTCTAAGCTTATCTTGGGTTGGGTGTAACCCCTCTATTCTGTACCCTAAAAATTCTACTTCATGGACTCCTATCTAGCATTTGCTCACCTGAGCCCTGAGCCCTGCAGCCCTAAAACGTGTCAGCACCTCTCTTAGTCTCTCTCGTAGCTGGCTATCTTTGGCAGTTATTAAGACATCATCGAAATAGGACACCACTCCTGGCAACTTGTTTAATACTTGTTCCATTATTCCCTGGAATATTCCTGGGGCTACGCTAACTCCAAACTGCAACCTATTACATTTAAAAGCCCCGCGGTGCGTGACGATAGTCTGGGGTTCCGCAGTTGCGCGATCTACCGGTAGCTGCTGGTACGCCTGTGCGAGATCCAGCTTAGCAAAAATGGCACCTGGGCCTAATGTATGTAGCAAATGCTGGACTACACCGGAACTGGGTAGGCACTTTATTGAAGGCCCTTACTTAAAGTGCATTTATAATCACTGCAGATCCTAACTGACCCATCACTCCTCACTATGGGGACTATGGGGGTTTCCCATCTAGCATGGTCTACCGGTTCCAGGATTCCTTGGCCTATTAGTCTCTCTAGTTCTTTGTCTATTAGTGGTTTTAAAGCAAAGGAGAACCCTGCGAGGACGTAATCTAATCGGCTGAACCCCTGGATCTAAACTGAATGAAATAGGGGTGCCCACATACTTGCCCAGTGATGGGTCGAACACATCTTGGAACTCCTTAAGCAGGTCTTCACAGTTGTTCGCATTGGTTGCATTGGTGGTTTTCTCGTCCTGGATCACCTTCATTCACAGCATCCAGAAACAGTCACGGCCCAGTAGACTTGGGATGTGGTCATGTGCGATGGTCAATGGCAGGCTTGCTTCCTAGTCGTCGTAATGCACGAGGACTTCCCTTCTCCCCAGGACGGGAATCTGATTCCCTTGGCAATGGTTACAGTCTGCTTGGTTAGTTGGCTCTGTGTGAGCTTGGGCATCGCTGTCTTTGTGGCCTCCCAGGACATGATGGTTATGGAGGACCCCGTGTCTATCTGCATCCGGCATGGGGACCCCTCTACGGCTATGGTGATAAAGATGGGGGGACTATTGTCATCCCGAACTTGATGTACTCCAATGCTGTTGACCCCAGGAGGCATTGGATACTTTCCTTGTTTCCAGAAATGGCCTCTCTCCTCTCGTTTCAGCTCTCAGTAGGACTCGTCTCACCTGGGCTTCCTTATGGTCGGCATGCAGGCATTTCCTCTGGTTGGGTAATGTGGGGCTCTGCAAACTCGCACCAGATGCCCCATCTTCCCACATCTATGGCAGATAGCATCCCTGAAGTGGCAGGATGCATGGAGATGGGCCCCTCCACAGCTAAAACAGGCAGTCCCTCCCAGTCTCTTGGCTTCCCTTCTGTTCTCGGTTCAGAATACCTCTTCTCCAGCCTCGTCGTATTCTTCCGGTTCCCCAGTTTCCTCAGTTGGATAGAGGTGTACTTTGGCAACAGTTTTGGCCTGACTCTGTGGTCCCTTTGGGCAGATGGCTTCAGCAGCTTGTATAGAGCTTTCTGCTGCCCTGGCCTCGTCCAAAGCTGCCTTCCAAGTCAGGTCCGGTTTCGCTAAAAGTCTTTTCTGTAGACTCCCATCACGAACACCTTGAACAAATTGGGTCAGCAACACGTCCTCAAGGAATGTGTTGAACTGGCAAAGCGTTACCACCCGCCTCAGGGCAGTTTCGAAATCATAAATGGACTCACCCTCACATTGGAATCTTCAGAAAAAATGGTAATGGCTGACCACCTTTGACAGAGCCGAGTCGAAGTGCTTATGTAGTCTTTCCTTGAGCATTGCCCAGGCAATGGAATCTGTTGTTTCTGGCTTGGCAATGGACACCGCGACCTCAAATACCCTCAGTCCACAGTGGCTCAAAAAGAGGGCCTTCTTCCTGTGTTTGGCGAAATCTTGGAAATTGGTGGCCACCATGAAGCATTCAAAACAGGCCATGTAGTTTTTCCAAGCCTCGTTTCCTTGCTCGAAATATGCCGGTGCCTGCGAAACAGTACCCATCTCCGCAGTGCTTCTTCCTCGTTTGGCGTTTGAATTTCGTGCCTTCTTCCTTGCACTTCCGGTTGGCCTCGCCTTGCATCTCGCTGCTGAACTCTCTCAGAATCAACTCTCTCTGGATCCCACCTTCGTGGCCAATGTTGAATTCCGTGAATAGAGAGGCAGGAGATGTGGAAGTAACTTCAGCTCTTTATTGAAGTGAATCGTACACAGCTCTGCCTAGCCGCAGAAAGGCCCCAGTTTAAATAGACCATTCTTTAAACTGGGAGCCAATCAGCGAGCTAGGTTGGTGGACCAATCAGGAGGAGCCTGCTTGGTCGGACTGGAATAGAAACTTGTATTCAATACATAACAGTTTTAAAAGAGGATTGGAGGAAATTTTGTTACTTTCTGGCTTGGGGACAGGAAGCCTCCAAATGCTGGTCCTTGTTATTGCTTACTTGCAGAGCAAATTCTCTTAAAACCTCAAAGAAAAAAATCACTGGGCCATTTGGGGCTGATCTAATTTTATAAGTGATCAAGATGTCTGGGGCTATGGCCTAATCTTCTGTTTTACCAGGAAAGATGCCTGACAACCTCACAGCCACAAGGCCTATGCAGATACTGCTTTTTGGTGTGCTTCCTGGGATGGTCATACGGCCAACTCAAGTGCATACTGGGATTAGGAAATGGTTCTCCAGCTCTTGTTAAATGAGAAGTGCTATCTAGAGTTCTTTCCTGCCAGGATGAAAAGAAATCCTCCCAACAGGATCCATAATAAAAAAATATTTTCTACTCCTAGTAACTAGTCTAACAGCTGTCTAATATTAAACCGCTCTTCAGTCACACTTCTGACAATGAGAAGAAACAGACAATAATCAGTTTGCTCTTTAAGAACATCCTCGATGACAGAAAGAATTAATTTTACCCTCTGACCAGGGAGGCCAGGCTCTCCTTGAAGTCCAGGGATTCCAGTTGTGCCAGGTGGTCCCTGTACAAATAAGCAAAATTAAATATTTGAAGCAGAAAAGTTCTGATACAAAATTGGAACGTTCTTGAAATAAAAGTTTATTATGAACTAAGAACTCCCAAAGCCACAGTACTATGTTATCACTGAATGAACAGAAATGAATGAATTTACAGTTTCCCCACTATAAAAAAAAAATCCTCACAATTACATCACAATAGAAGATAACATGATGATGGTGATGATGATAACATAACACCCAAAGCCCTACCTTCATTTAGTATACACATAGACATTTGCGTGAGTCAGATACCATGCCACTGGAGTATGTGTAGTATAAAAGACTACACCCATTATTTTTACAGTGTTTCCCATGTGGCTTAGCAATTCTATTACATTCTTAACATTATTAGTTAATATTCTTTAGAATTAAGAAATGCATTGAGTAAAGGGTTGGACTACATGACCTCTAATATAATCTCTAAGTTTATGAATCTAAATTCTCTGGACAGTAACAATCCTAATAATTTCAGATGACAATGTTATACAAACACACATATAGAGAGACAAAAATATCCAACAGTTGTTGTTGAGGACTGGCAGCTTTTAATCTCCTATATGTATTTGAGGGCTTGCATTCATCATCTTTTCAGGGCTGTCAAAGTCCCAGACCACGGGCCGGATGCATCAAACGCTGACTATGCTCATGCCCGGTTTAGCGAAGGGGGGAAAAGTCCCGATACATCACGTGATGCTGCCGTGATGACATGTTTGACATACTGATTCCTGATTTCTGATTGCACAGTGCTGAATTGAACTTTTTTTACCTTGGTTTTTTAATCTCTTTTATTTTATTTTATTTTATTTATATAAACAGTTGTATAGTATTATTTATAATCTTTCGTAGCTAACTTTTGCTTAGGTACTGTTTTGGGGAGATCTGGATAAATTAATACCATCGTAAACTATATTATTTGACAAGTCAAGTTAATACTTGATGGTTTCGATACAATCAACAATAATCTACAAAAACTTTTTTGCAATTAAACTGATAGCAATACATTAGTTAGAAATTTAACCAATAAATTACTATTGAAATTGTTGTTGCTTTTTCTGCAATGAGTTAACACCACATAATTTCCCTACTTTTGAAAATGAGTTGCAAAAACTCACCTGGGGACCTTTAATTCCTTGTTCCCCATTAAATCCTGGTGAGCCAAGGGCACCTTTATTTCCCTAAGAAATTAAAACAATTGAATGGAGAATGTAATGAAATGATAGACAGACAGACAGACAGACATAAAGAGAGGGAAAGGGAGATAAAGCGATAGGAGGGATGGGAGATGGAGAGAGAAAGAGAGAAGCTTTTATATAGCTACTGTTTAATAAGGCAGACTGGCATTTTCTTATATTTGTATGATTTCAGTTAAAAGCTGCATTCTTCTTTGCATTTCCTTTGGACATGAGGGTCAAATGGAATTTGGTTCTGTCAGTGGATGGAACATCTTTCAGATGCAGCCATTTACATTACTTGAGTTTTAAATTTATTTTCCTCTGGGATTATCCACATGATTGATTAAAAATCTCAATCTCCTTAAACCATTATGTCTACTATAATGAAGTTTTTGGCAGAAGGGTAGAATAAAGATGGGGATCAGGGAGATGTTGCAATGACTCCTTTCCTGCAGCTAACATTGTTGACTCTGTTTCCAAGCTTTTCATTGTTCTTTATTGTTTTCAGCGATAACTGTTTTTATTAATTTATTGACTTTTCTTTTTAATTCACTGTTGTACGCTGCCCAGAGTCACACTGTTGTGAAATGTGAACCCATATAAAGATGATAAATAAGTAAAGACTAAAGATCTGGCTTATTACAATTTCATAAGCAGTTTTTGAAATAAATGTTTGTGAAATATATCTATTCTATGCATGCATGTTTATACCTGAAAAATAATACCTAATTTGTCCCAGAAAGGATTCTAAAATAGTTGTCTATCTGAAACACACTGGTGGGCTGAGTAAGTATATTCTTCTCAACAAATTTTCCTAAATGCAAAGTTATTTAACAACTACGAATTAATTTTTTTTCAATTTTTATAAAGATATTACTTAGATTTGGCTATCCTCACTTCCCCTACTATATGTGTATACAATATTTATAAGACACACATAGCACATAACACAAACACACATCATGTAAAAACATAATAAAGACATACTTTGATACCAGATGGTCCTCTTCTGCCAAGTGCTCCCTTGAAATAAATACAGAATAGCCATTAATTGTTATGCAGAGGTATCACTAGAAAATATTTTTCTCTATTTTGGTAATTACCTACAGCTTTTTATTCTCTGAGGATTTTTTTCTTGTGGATACGCAAACTGAAAATGTATATCTTTCAAGAGCTAAATGCTATAGGACACAGAAGATTCAGACTTTAAGGTGTCTTAATTCTTAAGATTTTAAAATTCTTACTTAGATTTATTTTTCTGTTATTTTATCTTTGTAAACACTAACTTCTGTTTAGCAAGACCAAGCAAGAGATTTGGTGTGTTTTTCCTCTCTTCTTAGCCAGTCAGATGAAAGCTCAGCAACTGACTGTCTTGGCAGATGTCTTTGTTTGCACAAAGGAGTGATTCCTGGTTACAATAAATGGGCTGCTAGTTCTTTTTAATCATATTAATAAAACAAACATTAACACAAGACACCAGAAAGCACCCACAAAGCAAAGTTCAATGAATTTCATCATTCTAACCCAGCTTAGAATCTTTGTATTTTTAAATATAACACGGCTTCAATATTAGTAACAGACAATATATATACAGATACTAAACATTTAATCAAACTAACATCAGTACCATCTGCCAGATGGCAATAGTTCAAAAAAAGGGTGCCCAGGATGAAATGGATCTTTAAGAACGTTTTGAACTTTCTTAAGGCAGCAGGAGCTATAAGGCTCTTCCAAGGAGGGGAGAGGGCAACCAATGATCCTCTGGGAAATTATGTTAACCCTCTGGAGCACTTTCCTATCTGCCACTGTGCAATTAGCATACCATACACAGTTGCAGTAAACTAACATACTCTATAGTGCAGCGGTAGAAGGTCACTAGCAATTTTTCATTCAGTTGTTGTTTCCTGAGAAGTCTAGGTAGTATAATCTCTGCTAGGCCCTTTTGACCAGTGCTGTAATGTGAGCGCCCCAGGTCAAAACTTAAAACTGGCCACTTGCTCCACTTGGTCTCCACTGATGATCAAGAGCTAGATGTCTGATCTATTCCTCCTGTAGTCCATTATAAGCTCCTTGGTTTTATTGGTGTTGAAAACCAAATTATTGTCTCCACACCATGAAAGCAACCAGTCCACCTCATCCCAACACACACACACACACACACCCCCACACACACACACTCCAGGAATCCTACCACTGTTGTATCATTTCCCAGGCAGGCTGCAGACATTTAAGCAATCTTCTTCTGTCTTATAAAGATAATGATAAAGATACCATAGAATCAAGCTCATATCTTGTGACTAAAATGGGAAGAAATTTGGATATGTTTAACTTCTATGTTTGCCTCAATGCTCCACTGGTGTAACATTCCACTGAGTTTAAATCAACAACAGCAGGGACCAGTTGTCAGAACCCAAAAAAAGTGTTTTGTTTCCATTGCAAAGTCAGTATATTTTGTGTTAGACATTTTGTGCACATCCTGACTCAGCTCTAGGTCTATTTCTCAACATGAAGCAAAGCACTGAAAGAATCTTCCTACCTTGACTATCATTACTCCTTAAACATAATTTTGTAGCAACTGCACATGGCTCCATTCCAGCCAGCATCCTTCCTCCCTTCTTCCCCAGTTCCCTTCTGGAATCAAGATATGGAATCAAGGGATATCTTGATTCCAGAAGGGATATCTTGATTCCCTTCTGGAATCAAGATATCTCTTCTGGAATCAAGATACTAAGGGGCGTGCATAAGTGCATCATCGTGCCTACCGTCCCTGTCCTACTGTCCTATTGTCCAAATTTACCTGTACCTTCTTCGCTTTTGATTATGTTTATACCTGTTATCTTATACACATTTTGACAAATAAATAAATAAATATAAATAAATAAATATGTATCTTCCCATCTTCATCTGAGATTGTTACTTGTGAAAGTAAGAGTTCTTTCTCTCTTTTATCACAGGAACAAAACTATTAATGCCACTATGCTATCTTTCCTAGTTCTCTGTCCAGATCAAAGTTTTGCATCACATTAATTCACATCACCTCAGATCAAAGCAAATAAATTAGTCAATATTTCATATTCAGACACTTAATCAAGGGATGTTACACAAGCTTCTCCTGAGTAATGCAACTTTATTGACAAAAGTGCAACACAATAATCAGTCTTTACTGAGTTCTTTTCTCGTTGATTATTTTCTTCTTCTCCCCATTACCTACCTCAGTTTGGTTTAGTAAATATTAAAATATTAGAAATTAAACAAATACATTAGTTTTAAAGTGTGAATCTCAGCACAAATCCCATACATATATTATGGGATCTTACCTAAAATGTTCCTGTATTATTCTAAATCCTCCATGAACTAAATTTGATAATGCATAGTATTCAAACATTTGTTATACATACATACACACGTGTGTGTGTGTGTGTGTGTGTGTGTGTGTGTGTGTGTGTATGCTTATGTGAATTTTTGTATACATACACACAATGTCTATTACTGTAGAAACTATGTTATTAGCAAATCAAATAGCAGGGAGAATTATACACACATCTCTTCCAGCTCCTCCTGCGTCACCTCGTGGTCCATCTTTTCCAAGTTCTCCCTGTAAGAATACAAAACACTGGAATTGTTTATCATTAAACAAGAGACATATGTAAGTCACAACAGGACAATAAAAACTTCTCTTTTCTTCTTTTAAATTACATTTGTGTTTTTGATATGAATGGATCCTGGAATGGGGTAATTGGAAAAGATTCTGACAATTACAATTCTAAAACTCAATAAAACTCTGGTGCCAAAAATCTTTCTTTTTTTCATGAAACACTATAATAAGGAAACAAGGTAGGATTTATATTGATTTTCAAAAACTGGTTAAGTTTTCTTTCAAACTAGAGAGATCTTAGGGCTCATGCTATCATTCAAATAGAGTGTTTTATAGGATGGAAAAAATTGAGATGGAAAAAATATTAGTTTTATATTTTACCCAGAATAGTCTATCTCCTTACTGATGGTTTCTTATCCTAAGTGATTATATTATGTATCTGAAAACAAGATAGAGACACATGCGAAGTGCCAGAAACTCAGCTTCTGCGCATGCTCAGAAGAAAAATAAAATTTTAAAAAATTACACCCCCCCCCAAAAAAATTCCATTTTTTAAAAAAAAAGATGGTGGCGCCCAAAGATCAGCACCGACTGAACAGGTTCCGTGACATCATTGTGATGTCACCAGCGGGCGAGTCACTACCGGTTCGGGCGAACCAGTCCGAATCGGGAGGAACCCACCTCTGACTTCCAAGCTAGGAGAGAGATTTTAGTACTATGCTGGGGTGAAAATTAATCCTTTGCTTCACAATCATGTCTTTTCTCTAAAAATTACGCCAGTGTGGGAATTAAACTGATTAAAATCAGTTGGCAGCAATAAAAGCCACAGAACTTCTGTATCAATATATCTTACAGGAAAAAAATGTTGGTGAAACGTATTTAGGACTCTAGAAGAATTTTTCCAAGCAGAATCTCCAGATGTGTTCAACCAAAATTCCCATTCAGATTGAGCCAATGTATAGCATTTAAAAACCAGCACACATGGTAGGTACTACATAGGGAAAGTTTGTCCTGGAAAACACATTTGAAATTTTGGCATCAGGACCCAAGGCCTAGCTATTTGCTCACAAAATGATGTTCAATTAAGTATAGATATATCTGAAGCACTGTCTAATATACCACTGAAAAATGAAAGCATGCTGTATCCTGATGATGAAAATATCAAACTAGCTAGATAAATGCTATAATAAGAATGAGAACTATGACGTATTACAATCTTCATAATTATATTAGAGATTTCTTAAAGAAATCACCTGAAAATTGGAAGATAAATTTCTTCTGCAAATGTTTATTAATGAAATCATTTTAAAAACATCACAGCAACAGCATCTGCTTTTTAAATCCCCAAAGGAAAATAAATCATAGGCGTGGCAAATGTTATAAAAATGCCCCTAGCACTGGGGACTTGGGTCTTTAACAGCATCATTAATGCTAACAGTAGCTCTAAAACCACACAGGCTTCTGTAAACAAGTCATAATCTCTCTGGCTGTAAACTAACAGGAACAATGCTAAATTATATTCATTTTTCAAACAGCTTGATCCCAACTCAATTGGGGAATTAATTATACATGAATCCACAGTTCCAAGATCTTAGAAGCTAGAAACTAAATGATTTAATCGCAGCATGCCCCCGGTGCCCTGTGTCTAATGGTAAAAAGGTAAATATTGCTTTGTAATAAAAAGATAAAAGATGCATTCAAGTTGTACTCAGTTCTTGGTGGCTTGTTTTGGCAGCATTTGAAAAGTAGCTCTTTTTTGTGATATTTAAAAATTTCCTATTCTAGCAAACTTCCCTAGAATTTTCAGGTGTTTTTCCCATCCAAATCCTAACTCGGGTTTTTTCTACTCAGATTCTAAATCAGATAATAGTAATAGTACTTAGACTTATATACCACCCCATAATACTTTACAGCACTTTCTGAGCTATTTACAAATGTCAGCATATTGCCCCCAATAATCTAGATCAGGGGTCCCCAACCTTTTGGACCTCAGGGACCACCAAGGTCATAATTTTAAATCCCACAGACCACCAA
>JANHGD010010729.1:50564-61842 GCA_027560375.1 Imantodes cenchoa
ACCGGAGGTTCGAAAAACTGACTTCCGATTTGCCTGTTGTGCTGCTTTTTGCACTCCGGGGCTTCAGGAAGCTTCCCTGAAATCTCCAGAGTGTGAAAAACAGCACAACAGGCAAACCGGAAGTCCATTTTTCCAAACTTCCGGTTTGCCCATTTGCTCATTTTTTCACCGTCCCAGGCTTCAATGAGGCCTGTGCACATGCGCGGGGACAGGGGGATTGTGCGCATGCACAGGGGCAGTGGGGGTGTGTGCACATGTGTGGGGGGAGGGAAGGATGTGGGCACATGAGCACGTGCTAGCATACGTACACACACCCCTTTTGGCATGTGAACCAAAAAAGTTTGCCATCACTATCCTAGAGTTTGAGCACCCTCTTCTTATAGAGACAGAAATAGAATTTGGAAATGGAAATTGAGAGGCCAGCATTCAGGCCCATTATCTAAGCATCTTTGGACAGGTGCTTCAACAAAACCAAAGATGCAAAATAATAGGGAACGTATTCAGTGACTTCCAGAAATACATCATCTAACTTCATGTAAATTCTGCAACTGACAAGCAGAATAGCATGGCTTGCTTCAACCTGGATCTAGAATTCTCATTATCCTCAACAAAATTGGCCAACATTCTATATCGGAGTAAGAGGTGAAAGAATAAGAAAGTGTGAGGGAAAATAAACCTGATAATATACAGGGGTAAAAAAGTAACATTTGCAGTCATATTTCTATCTGGAAACAGAAATTAAAGGTGACTATTTGTAAGTATTCATGTACTTGGTTTTTTTTTCCTTTGGAGATGACTGGGTAGGAGTTGACTGAGTTTATGAGTTTATGTGACACAATTGATCAGGGAAATTCAGTTAAACCTAAAACAAACCGGGGCCATTTTAATTGAAAAATTTAACACAATTGATTGGTTACCCCATTCTTGGCATAGTCAAGTATATTGTGCAGAACTAGACATAATGTCGTTTCTGAACTATAGGTATAGCTTAAGATTTTGGGTGTTCCCAGCCAATCTTAACCATATTGATCCAATTTAAATCATATCAATCCAGCAATATTTATGTACTGTAATTAATTTAACAACAATAACACCTGATCACTTTCACTCACCTCTATCACCGGGTAGGCAATTTCATTATAGATCTGTTCTGTATTGTGGTTCAGGTAATATGCCCCATCAAAAGTAAATTGTTTGGGAGGATCCTCTTCAGCTGCAGGGTTCTGGATGAAGCACTGACCACGGGCACTGTCCATATTAATTACTACCTTGCAGCCAAGCTGTTTTTCACGTTCATTCAAAGGGCGGCAACGCACAATCACTTTCACTGCTTCTGAGGCCATGGCGAAAACCCATGAACTTTGGCTTGTTTGGTGTGTGCGTGTGTGTGTGTGTGTGTGTGTGTACACGTATGCACTAGGTCAAATTAATTCTGGAGCATGAAGTTCCTACTCACTTCTGTGGATGTCAGGAGCAAAGTGATAAAAAAAGCAAGTTATAGGCAGCTGCTGTATTCAGATATAACTGTCCTTGGAAACTGGCTCATTTTGCCTGGCAGTGTAAGCATTAGAAAACAAATACTTCCTTATGGATATAGTCAGTGCAAAGAGATGTGCCTGAACAAGATTGCAAAAGGCAATGAGCTTTCTGGAAAGAAGGGGGAACCACCAACATCAATTAAAAAAATGTCAAGGATGGGAAGAAAACACCCCAAAGGCAATGTTGGGCCTGGATGGCAGAATGGAATCCGAATGAAAGAGGCAGTTGAATTTCCTTGGTCTTGCTGTGAGAGAGGTAGTGAAAGGCTACTGTAGAAGGTTCCAGGTTTCCATCTCCAACTAGGCTATGAATTTGTACAGATTCTGGGGACAGTTTTCTATGGGACACACCTAGAACCCACTTATGACCTCACAATAGAGAGGCATAGAAGGCCAAGCAGTGGAAGGGAGGCATCCAGCAAATGATCTCAACTTGTTTCATCCACTGATTCTGTAGCAGTGAAAGGAATATAGGGCCCCTCCACCACTCTGACTGTAGCTGATCCAAAAACGGACTTTCAGGCTCAGAAACCATGTAGCTTTGCTGCTTCCCCCCTCCGAAAAAGACCTCAATGTTATTAAGGACTCTGAATTATGCCTGAGTGGAAAGAGCACGGGGTTTCCACAGGGAAGCTGGCAAGAAATTAGGCACTTTTCCTGATCAGTTTAACCCTAAGGATCACCAAGCACTGTGTCTCAGAAACGGGAACATGGGAAGATGCATTAAGTCAAGCACGGTCCCACCTCAAGCCTGGTGCAATAGACCTAGCTCTTCCATCAACTGCTGCTCTTTGGCAGGATATCAAAACAGATACAATGGCAGTGGAAAGACTAAAACACCCTTCGGAGTGCCACCTTGACGTTGGCAATTTGTGGTCAGAGAGTGAATGGAGAGCGTGAGGCTCACACCAAGCTTTGGGGCAGTGTCAGAAAAATGGCATGAGACAAACACACAAAAAGGAGCTGTGCTAAGACATGTTCCAGTACCAAAGAAGTGCCTGGGAAGGTATTTGTGTCTTGCATGTAGGGCAGAGGGTTGGTGGCTGAAAAACCACTTAGCCTGTACTGACCTGGGATGGACTGGGGGGAGGGGGAAAGCAGAGACTACAGCCTATTTGTTATTTGAATGAAAAGGGGGCAGAATGATGGATGGGGAAGCTGAGGAAAGTTTAGCAAGTGCAAGCAGTGTGGCTCCCTTTTAGAAGTAGACAGTTTGTCATGCAAAAAACCTGCTCGGGGAGGGGGGGGATGAGAGAGAAAATGGGGCAGTGGTGGAGGGCAACACCCAGGGCGTGGCCTCTGTCCCCGGACCTTCCTTCCGCGTGCCCGCCTCTCACCGTCCCTTCCAGGCGGGTCCTGGCTTGCCCGCCTGCAACCCTAGCCCGGCGCCACCGACTTCCAGCTTCTAATCTATTTGCAGCCTGCGGGGTTGCTGACGGCAGCGTCCCCGTTGCCTAGGATACTAGGGAGCATCGCTTAAGTCCCCCGAGGCTGCTCAGAGGAGCAACGGGCGGGGAATGTCACGCAATTACTCTGCTGGTTCTGGGGAGGAAAAACAAAGTCTCCTGAAGATAAATGCAAAGGCGCGCGTTGTTAGGCTGTGGCAAAAGCGAGGAAAAGCTTTGTGGCGCTTTAAAGTTTCTCAGCATTATAGCGACATAAACTTTCAAGGATCACACCTCAATGAGTAACTGTTAGATGCTTGGAGTATAATCCTGAGACAGGCGAATATATATACCCATAGTATGCTTTTCCTATGCTTTTACCATTTCTTCGCTCACAATCACAGGTTCACCGTTTTTCATCTTTTAGCCCTCCGTTGCGTTCACAAGCCTTGTGCCTGGGCTGTTTGTACCGGTAGTTGGTTTCTAAATGTAAAGGGATAATCAAATGGTTAATGTACCCCAGGTTAGAGCAAAAATAGACACATTTCAATTTTGTCACTAGTTTATGGTACTAGCGTCAACTTGGTCTCCAAAGATTTATTTTTATTTTATTTATTTGTTTGTCAAAGATGTACAAGATAGCAGGTATAGGTATAAACATAAACATAAGCAAAGAAAATACGTTCAGATAAATGAGGACAATAGAACAGTAAGACAGGGACGGTAGGCATGCTGGTGCGCTTATGCACGCCCCTTACAGACCTCTTAGGAATGGGGTGAGAATGCCAGAAGGCAGGCACATACAAAATAGACCACACTGTTTCCATATAGTGGCGGTCTGGATTTTTGCAATCTAATTCTGGCTGATCTAATTGACGCTGGGGAGAAGCACGCCTGCCGGTCTAATCATAGCTTCCATCATCATCATCATCAAAATTAAGGGATGATGATGACGACGACATCATCATCCCTTAATTTTGCACAGCACCTTTCTCTAACTTAGTATACGTGCGCTGGTGCTAAAAAAAAACCCGTCTGACACATCCTGGGATATCTACCGAGATTCACCCGGCATTTATTAAGCTACGCAAGAGACCCGCCGGACGATTATTTTGGAGCACACACTGCTCGATTGGAAATCGGAACTCCTCATCTGGGGAGGCGGGGGAGGGGGAAGCATTTCGGTGCAGTAGAGACCGGAAGTAAGCGTGTCCCGCGTGGTCGCGGCGAGAGGAACCCCGAGGAGGGCGCGAGTATTATGGGGAGGCCCAGCAAAGTGAGGACTGGAGACTTGGGTGGAGGGCTCCTTTGAAAAGCTTTGGGAGATGTTGAATTTGGGGCCAAATCCAGGTTTGGTGACGAGGGTGGTGAAAATGGAGAGAGAGAGGCAATAGACCCCGTGATGGGTGCTGCCGCCGAATTGGTGAACGATAGAAGGACGAAACCAAATCACACGGATTGTCTTATTTTGTGAGAAACTGATAATTGTTCCTCTTTGATTGAAATCCGTCCTGATTATAAAGTTGCTATGCTTCATGTAAGGTCCTGAGGTATTTTTCCACGCATATTAATAGAACCGTTTCACCTAAAATCTTTTTTCCCCAACTGGCTTATTCTTCCTGATATTTGCGTAATTCCAAACAAATGAACTGTAAATAATACTGTAAAATTGCTTTTATGACCAGCTTGGTTTTGAAATAGTTCAAATTTTCCTTGCTGCTCTGGAGTTTTTAGGGGAATATTCCATTATTGCATATTTTAGATTGTTAAGAAGAGAGGGGGAAAACCAGAGCAAATTTATCCAAGGAGGCTATGAGAAAGTAACCTGCAAATAAGAAAGTAGATTTGGTATGGAGGGGGATATTTGTTTTGTATATCTTGAACCCTACTAGTATTATTCTTAATTCATTTTTCTGCTTCAGACTAAGAATCAAAAGAAGGAGCGCGCATCTGCCCAGCATCGATCTCAGGAGGAATATGGCTCTGTGCCTCACTCCTTTGTGTTTCATCGTGGTCATATTGGCAAGAATATACAGCAACTCATCAAAGATGTTCGGCGAGTGATGGAGCCCTTTACTGCTACCAGCCTCAAGGTGAAATTATTAAATGCCGTGGAAGGCTATTTTGTTTCCTGGAAATAATTGCTTTACAGGTAGTGCTTTCTTAACAACCACAATTGAAACTGGAATGTCAATTGTTGACATTGGAGTCATTTTCTAAATTCCATTTGAACAGTTGAAAATAATCTTTCCAAAAGCAAATATTAATTACATAGATTTACATGTTTATGGAAACAGATCATGTTGTACAAAACATTTTCACGCTTTATTCAAGTTATAATTACTAGTGCTTGCATTTTATTTTCAAAGCAGACTAAAATGGGGTGGGGACAGCAGTTAAAAGCATGAGAGGCTTCCTTCCAGAAGAAGGAAAACAACTTGGCTAAATATTGTAACTTCACAAAGGCAACTAGGCAGGCCAATCTAATCTTCAGTCCATTTTTGCGGTGCTATTTACTTCTATTAATGAAGTAAAATTTAAATATATTTTACCCTAGATTTTGTCCCCAAAGCATACCAGATAGTGGAATGTCCCTAGTTACAGTTGTGTTTTTTTTAGGTGCGGAAGAAGAATTCTTTGAAAGATTTTGTGACAATAGCTGGACCTCTGGGTGTGACTCATTTCCTGGCCTTCACAAAAAACCCCACCAGCATCAACCTTGTAAGTGATGTATTAAGGAAATGTTCCGTTTTAAGAACCTATGACCGATTGTCACACCTTGTTGTTGGTGCTAACTGGTCTAATTTGGTCTCTATTCAATTATGTATTTTGAAGAGGATTTGGAGCATGTTCTGACATGGCACATAAGTTCAATTTTCATGCAATATTATTACATATCATTGGTACCCAATGTGAAGAGGAGATATACCTAGAAGATGGCCATCTCGCTGGTTGGTGTGGCAAATCAGCCCTGTTACATCTAGGTAAAAATAGGAAAGCTTCACTGTCACTAATCGTCTTCTTGAATCAATCAGGATAAAATTTTATAGTTTCTGATAAATGAGCAGGAAAAAGGCCTCGGAGGTGTGGTGAAATATTCATGACAAGTATGTACATGAGGATATATGCAACTTCCGGGACTTGGTTTGCTTTTTAAAAAGGCAAATAATAGGTGATTTGTGATTTAAAAAAAATGGCCCTTATTTAATTAAACATACCAAATGCACACTGTTTTATTATGTTCATTCATACATAACTTACATCTAATGAGCAAATGATTTTGAAGTCGCAAGTTACAGTAGGATTTCAGTCCATTAAATTGGGATTCTGCGCCAGCCACAACTTGAAGAAGTGTAAATTCCTCTTTTCACCACTGTCATAACTTTGAACAGTTGCTGAGTTAGCAGTTGCTGAGAACTATCTAATCATATTAATAATGGAGGAAATGCTGATTATGGCAAAATATGAGCAGGAAGACTGCTTTGGGGCTTCCTAAGACATTCAGATGGCAACAATTGTGAACAAATAAAATTGTTGAACCAAACAAATATTTAACAATCACTATTACATTGTTTGAAGGCTCCGGCTGTTACAGTGGTTGAATGCTAAGCATGTTTCTTCCCTGAACAAACAGTTTTTAAATTTCTTTGCCCAGTGAATTATCTTAATTCTGTCTGCTTATCAGGTGCAAATGATGACAATTGTCTTGCTGATTTACTTCTGTGATTCTTATTTCAAAGTAAACGCACTGATGCATCTGTATAAAGAATTTCCATAATATTGGAAATTAAACAGAAGTAAGATCTATAAACTATTAGTGTTAGGGCCTACTTTAAGCTGCTGAATCCTGCAATGTTAGTACTTAGGAGTTAATACTCCTTCCTGGTGATTTCTCTCTTAGAGATTCCTGCGCCTCCCTGGTGGACCAACACTGACCTTCAGAGTCACTCAGGTACCAGAGGGATTATATTATCTACAGTGGGATAGGCTGGGTAGATTTAGAACTCTCTCTGGAATTTGTCATGGAAGGAGATGCTGTGTTTATTATTTTGTGGTTCCTATGGATAGTATACAGAATTGCAGATTGTTCCTTAAGCATGTTTGTTGTGTGCTTGGGTACAAAGTAGTTCTTATTCTTTTCTTCCTCCTCTTTCCTTTTGTAAGAAAATAATTGAAATTTGAAAGCTTTGTGAATTCCCCTCTAAAAATAATGTATGCCTCACTTCTCTGTGTTTGTTGTTTGCAACAGTATTCACTCATCAAAGATGTTGTGTCATCTCTGAAGCGGCATCGGATGCATGAACAACAGTTTACCCATCCTCCTCTCCTAGTGCTGAACAACTTTGGCATTGAGGGCATGCACATTAAGGTCATGGCCACTATGTTCCAGAACATGTTTCCCTCCATCAATGTTCACAAAGTAAGTATATTCAAGCTTGGAGATTGGGAAGCTAATTAGATGACTAGTTTGCTGCTCAGACTCCTCTGGTCTGATTCCTGCCCTTGTGATAACTTTGCTGCCTAAAAATTGATGTTGGGGATAGAGCTAAATCTCATCCAGAATGACCTCATCCCCCTAATAGGCATAGAGCAGTGGCAGATGAAACCTAAATTTTGGCGTAATTATTTAAGATACGGTTCAACTTCTTGGGGATAATTTTGATCCAGATGCAAGTGATGATAGCGTATCTTGGATGACAGTTCTCTGTGATTTCCTTCCAAAGTAAACGCACTGATGCATCAACCCTTTATCACCCATTTTGCTGGATATTTGGTGTTTCTACTGCTGAGTCCTGGAGTGCAAGTTTTATAAATGCAGAAATGGAAAATGGTTATTTAATTTTGAATTCTCCTCCTCCTCCTAAGTTGAATGTAGTTCCCCTTTGAGTTGCACAGATTGTTCAAATATATCCAGGGGTGGGTTGCTACCGATGTGGGGCACTTTGCCGTCCCGGTAGCAGCCCACAAATTGTGCAACGGTGCCGTTGCAACCGGACCGTTGCGGTCGCCATCTTTTTTTTAAAAATTGCTTTCTGCGCATGCGCAGAAGCAAAATCTCACGTGAGGACGCTTGCTTGTGTGAGATTTCGCCTTTTTTTTTTTTTTGCTTCTGTGCATGCGCAGAAAGCAAAAATCATGTGAGTGGGTGTGCGTGCGCGAGGGGGGCCCCCACCCACCCACAACGTCGGGCTGCGCATGCACAGCTCCGGTAGGGACAAATAAGTGGAACCCGCCCCTGAATATATCTAGTGGTCGCATCTTAACTGCGTCAGGGAGAAGGGAGACAGAATAAAGCTCATTCCCACTGCTTGGGTTAAATACAGTTTTTTTGGGGAGGCGGTGTGTTTAAATACAGTTAAATACACGGAATTAAAATTGCTTTTTGAGAACCTGGACTTGGAAACTATGGAGATAAGATGCTCCAGAAACATTTTCAAAAATGTCCAATGAAGAAAATAGGGATTTCCAAGTTTTCCTCTATCCTCCCCTCCCAGAAATTTTAAATCCGTGATATTTTAGAATTGGATATAAGAATTCTTGGACTTGGAAGTTCAATCATTGGGAAATAGTTTGAGCACTGGTTGTTGACAGCTGGAAAATCTTAACCTCGGGTTGCTTTTCAAGAAAGGGCTTGAGCGTTAGTCTGAATCCTCAGTCTCACCATGTGTGCCTTTCTTTTCCCCTAACTGTCAGGTCAGTTTAAATACCATCAAACGGTGTGTCCTGGTCAATTACAATCCTGACACCCAGATAATGGAATTCCGTCACTAGTAAGTAGATTTTAATTTCTGAATTTCTATGCCACTTTTGTTTCTGATAATTTGAAATAGACTGCACAGGGATTCCTAATGTGAAATGCGTTGCATTCATATTCATTAAAATGCTCATAATTCTACGGGGCAACATGAGTGCGCACTCAAGGAAAAGGGGACTTTGCAGGGTCTTCGGTACTATTTGGTAAGCTGGAAGCTGAGAGGATCCTATGTGTCCTTTATTAGTTTCACACTAGCGCTGGGTCCATGTCCCACACCAGCTCTCCCTAACTTGATTTCTCCAGATGAATTGGGTTTCAGGCCCCATCATCCTCAGCCAGCTGGGGGTAAGGGAAGATGGAAGTTATAGATCAGTGTATTGGGAAAATGGAGGCAAGGCTTTCCTGCTATCCACAGTGGCTCTAACATGACTGCAGATTCCATTGCAGACACGAACAAGGTCCTGTCTAAGCTGGATGCAGGTGATGAGAGTATAGTCTGCTGATGTAT
Source organism: Imantodes cenchoa (assembly GCA_027560375.1). NCBI lineage: Eukaryota > Metazoa > Chordata > Lepidosauria > Squamata > Dipsadidae > Imantodes > Imantodes cenchoa. The sequence continues at coordinate 59,751 of JANHGD010010729.1, forward strand.
CTCTGATCTTATATTTCAGTAAACGCTCTGATGTGTCCAAGGCAGTTAGAAATGGATTTTTTTTTTAATGATGGGCGGGTGCAGTGTTTTTTCTAATGAGTTTAGAAAAGAGCTTTTCTCTTTTTATCATACAAACCCAGAATTCCCCTAAAAAGTCAACAAAACAAAGAAGGAAAGTCATCAAGATATTCGTGCCTGAATTACTAACTAGTACCTGTTCTGTAACATTTAAGGCAGTTTACTGAACAATATAAATAGTAAATAAATGGGAAATTAAATACAAAACTCTATGCAAATTTTCAAGTAATCCTCCAATTAAATCTCCTGACAGTAAAATACCGTGTTTCCCCAAAAATAAGACCTTGTTGTATATTTTTTGAACCCCGAAATAAACACTTGGCCCTATTTTCAGGGAGGTCTTATTTTGGGGCACGTGGAGCAAGACGGGGCTCCTTACTGTCTCACCTGATTTCCAGCTCTGTCTCCCTAACCAGAGGAAATGGCAGGGACCGGTTGCACATGTGTTTAAATATTTTCAGGGGAGGCCTTATTTTCTGGAAAACACAATATTTAAGCAGTTATAGGAAAAAAGCGAACTCTTCAGACTATTTTACATTTGACAAAACAAGTATCTTTCCGAGTGTGTATCATCATTTTGTTTTGCAATTGTAAAGCATGCAACATCGGTCTCGATCATCTTCTTAATTGTTAAATTGTTGGACATGTAATTCAAGAGGAATTTGGACCTTCAGAAACCAGGATAAAGATAATATGTGAAAGAAGTGAGATAACTATCTCAGATGACTCAGTCTTCTTTTTCTGAGCAGATCCGTTATTTTATACTAACAATGAGAACCACATCAGTTAGAAAACTTAAACAACAATGCGGTGGTTCATTAGATGAAGTCAGAGAGCTATATAGGTTCTTGGGCTCTCCACTTATGGCTGAAGGGTCTTGTTTATTTCAGAGTTTGTGTAGACATTGTTTCTTGTTAATATGAGGACAAGAATAGACCTTCCTGATGTGCTATGTAATCCTCTCTCGTCTTGCATAATGCTGGTACTTAAATCATTAATTTAATATTGACTGCCTTTCCCAGCCTTATACACTAGATGTGTTGGATTGTAACTCCCAGGATTTCCAGATGGCATGGCTATTAGCAATTGTAGAGCAACACGTCTAACATCCACATCAGTTTGGGGATCTACTCTAATCAGGGTTCTCAGGCTCCTTGGCTAGAAGAATGGTCTTTCTCAGGCCTGATACCATGGAACCTTCATTTGGAGAGATACCAGGGCTGCCTCTCCTCCTCCCGTTCCCCTCCCCCCCCCCCAATGTCCCAACACAGTGGTAGCAAAACATGGTTTTTTCCCCATATGAAATCTTCTTGTTTCCTGTATTTCGTAGCAGCCTGAAAGTAGTGCCAGTGGGCATGAGCAAAGGGTTGAAGAAGCTCTTGCAAGAGAGATTTCCTAACATGAACCGTCTGGATGACATCAGTGAATTGTTGGTCAGGTGAGAGAAAGCTGTCTACCTGCTCCTTCCATCTAGAATTTAGCTTCCTTTTGAATCCTGGGGGGGAATTCTGCAGAGGTGTGAGAAGGGGGCGGGATGGTTTGAAGGCAGGGCTGGAGTCAGGTCTTCATTTTACAGTGTGTGCACTCATTTGCTCAATCAATCCTACCCCTTCCCCTCCCAACTCCAATCAGTACCATGCTAACTGAGATTGGTGAGGTTTGTAGTCTAATACATCCCAGAGGGAATTATTTTGAGTGCTGATGATAGTCGTGAAAGAAAGAAAGAACAAAAATGTGTTGTTTTGTTGCCTTGACCTGCAGAGACATCAATCTCTCTGAGAGCGAAGCTGAGCAAGATGGCAGTCACAATATCACAGAGCTGCCTCAGGCCTGTGCTGGCCGTGGGAACATGAAGGCCCAGCAGAGTGCAGTCCGACTCACTGAGGTCAGTAAGGAATATGGTACTTGGGAGTTGGGTGAGAATCAGGGATGAAATTCAGCAGGTTCTGACAGGTTCTGGAGAACCGGTAGCGGAAATTTTGAGTAGTTCAGAGAACTGGCAAATACCACCTCT
>JANHGD010010729.1:68769-79749 GCA_027560375.1 Imantodes cenchoa
TGAATGAATGAATGAATGAATGAATGAATGAATGAATAAATAAATAAATAAATAAATAAATAAATAAATAAATAAGTAAACCTATTTAAAGTGGGGGAAAGTTAAGCAGATCTCATTGCTTCCAAAGATGATCGGAAAACACTTTCTTGTAGGCTTTCTGCATTCCCAGGAATTTGGAAAACGTGTGCCAATCCTGTGCACCAACTTGCTCCAGGTAAAATAATAGTGGAAACTTTTCTGAGTGATGGTGGTGGCAGCTAAAATTATAGTAACAAGATTTCCCAGAGCAGGCTTTACAGGCAGGATGGTCTCAATGTCCCAGCTATTTTGGAAGAGTTGGCAAGAGCACTTTATCATAATTTTTTTCTGGCAGATTGAGATGCAGAGGTTTAACTGTTCTTTTAAAGGTTATAATTAATGATCTGGAACCCGTATAGAGTAGTTCAACAATGGAACTCAGAGAACAGCTGGGTTGAAAGGCCAGGCAGTTGTGCAGGGCTGTTCATCCAACTCTGGGATTATGTTCTATTCCGTGTGATTGTCAACCCTTCTTCCCTGGACTTAATGGATAAGAAAATGATCCCAAAGTATAATGCAACACTTTGCAGGCTGAGGTAAGTTATCTGCCTATGCTTTGGAGCCAAATGAAACAGCTGTGTTAATGAGTCACAGGGAAATGTTGCAGTCACACATGTTCTGGAGTACCTTTATCATTTTCTGAAGCCCTCTATAAAATACTTCCCATGCCACTGACAATGTTGAAGAAGGAAGAAGGAAGAAAGGAAGGAAGGAAGGAAGGAAAACCTAAAGGTTGGTTGAATCTGAGAGTTTTTAACTTTTGTCCTTTAGGTATATATTGTTCCTTAAGACGTGCATTTTGAGCACCTTTTTTTAAAGGAGAAAAGTGCCTCAGAACATTCTCCAAAGGTTGGATGCCAAAAGATGATGATGGAGAAATTGTGAGTTAGATAGATTGGGATTAAAATACACTTTATTAGTTCTCTCTTTCAGCGTTACCAAACCCACATGAAATAAATATGATTGTATCATGGAAATTTGTATTTTTCACTGATAACTATCTTGCAAGATTCTAGAACAGATGTCTGAAAAGGCAGTGTAGAGAACAAATGATAACACTGAAAGAATGAGATTGTTACAGAACATTATACAGAGTAACAGAGCTGGAAAGGATCTTGGAGGTCCCCTAGTACAACCCCCTGCTCAAGCAGGAGGCCCTATACCAGTGATGGCAAACCTACGGCACACGTGCCACAGGTGGCATGCGGAGCCATATCTGCCGGCACTCGAGCCGTTGCCCTAGCTCAGCTCCAACGTGCATGTGTGCGCCGGCCAGCTGATTTTCAGCTTGCACAGAGGCTCTGGGAGAGTGTTTTCAGCTTCCGGAGGGCCTCCGGGGGGATGGGAGAGGGCGCTTTTGCCCTCCCCGGGCTCCAGAGGCTTCCCTGGAGTCTGGGGAGGGTGAGAAATGGGCCTATTGGGCCTATCAGAAGTTGGGAAATGGGTTGTTTACGACCTCCAGAGGGCCTCCGGGGGGCGGGGGAGGCCGTTTTCGTCCTCCACAGGCATTGAATTATGGGTATGGGCACTCGCACATGTGTGATATTGCACGCTTATGTGCTTTCGGCACCCGAGGAAAAAAAGGTTCGCCATCACTGCCCTATACCATTTTAGACAAATGGTTGTCCAATCTCTTCTTACAAACCTCCAGTGTTGGAACACCCACAACCTCTGAAGGCAAGCCTTTCCACTGGTTAATTGTTCTCACTATTAGGAAATTTCTCCTTAGTTTTATGTTGCTTCTCTCCTTCTTTAGTTTCCATCCATTGTTTCTTGATTTGCCTTTTGGTGCTTTGGTGACTAGACTGAGAAGGTGAAATATCTCCAGGTTAGTTCCTAAGTGAATTTACTGCTGGGCCAGTTTACACAAAAAGTACTGCAAGTATGTAGCTCCTGGGCAGCGACATATAGAGAAACCTGTTCTAAGCATGAGGAGGCATAGCTCTATGTGGATATACTGTACCAAATCACTGAATTGGCCTCAGAAGGCAATTGGTTGTCAATGCAGCTTGGCTGTAAGACGTGACACATGCTCTTGTTATTGCATCCTTGAGAGAGGGCTTTCCTTACCCAGCAAACAGACAGTCACTATGTCTACCTGCTGGAACAGCATCTCTCCAGATGGCTCCTATTTGGAGCTCACTTAAAAAGTTGTTTTAAATATGGCATCTCTCCTGGGGTTTGCATTAGGGTGGGTGGGAAGCTTCTTATAAGATTATACAATGTGCATCATTTGTTTTATTATTTAGTTTCTGTATTGTTTTCTAAGCCACCCATACATTTTATACCCTATACGTTTTATAAAAACAGTATTTTTAATACCACAGGAATCAAAACTTCTGTGTTAGCTTTGCAAATCCTCATATATCAATTAAAAGTATTTTTCCCCTTATATAAAAATCCATTATGAAGTCAGTGTTAGAATTATCTGAATCATGTGCTGTGAACAAGGCCTCTGTAGTCCAGTCCTATATTCCTGCGCCAGTCCCCCGAGCTGCTCATAAGCAACATGAGAACAAAGCTTTACTGAAGAAGATATGCCATTATCTGAGTAGCAACTTTGGGGGTCCAAGCCTTTGCCCATTTGATCCACTATAGTCCAAGATTTTCTATTCTTTCTAATATGTACTGCATTTTTTGCAGTTCCCTCAGTTTATATGGCAATGAAACAGGGTTGAGAATTGTAAACACAATATTCTAACTCCCAGAGGAGAATTAAAAATGGCTGCTAATCATTATTATAGGTCAGATGTTGTTGGTATACCTTGACTGCATGGCAAAGGTTTTAACCATTTTAACACTAAGCCTCTCATTTAGCGACTGCCTCATTTGGCAACACTTCAGTTACAATGGTGATGAAACAGGAACTTTGCATTTACAACCTTCCTACAGCTCTGTAATGCAAAAGAAAGCTGAAGATCATAAGCACTTTTACTTAGTGACCATTTTCCTTGGTGACCATTTGCCAGTCCCAATTGTGTTGCTAAACAAAGTCTATCTGGGTAGTATTTGCTTAGAAACCCATGGGATTATCAGAATATGTGAACACAATCAGACTAGCGAAGCGGTGGAACTAGAACTGATTTCTGTCAGAATGATTTGCACTCCTTCCAGGAACAAATCCGGGTCATCCTATTAATATAATTCCTTTCTGGCTACTGCTGGGAACGGCATCACAATCTTCTGCATTGGGGCTTTTGAAGGCAAATGGAATGTAGGCACTGCGTACTCCTTCAATCTTGCTATCAGCGACTTCCTCTATGCCTTCTCCTAGCTCCCCTTGCCCATTTAATACTTCTCATCAAAAGATTGGACATTTTTTCTTCTGCAAGTTGTACAAGTCATTTTTTTCACTGCACACATCGGCCTGAACTTTTATGTTGTTGCTTTCTTCCCTCACCACATGCCCAACCTCTGAGTGGAATACTGTAGTGTGGCTGATAATGGAATGACTTGTCTCCAGAAGTTTTGAGTGCTCCAACACTAGGGGTTTTAAAGAAGAGATTGGACAACCATTCCAAAGGTATAGGATTTCCTGCTTGAGTTGGCCTAGGAGACATCCAAGGTCCCTTCCAACTCTGTTATTCTGATATATGACCATTTCAAGTCTGGTCCTGTTTCTGCACACTGAACTTTGTCTTAAAAGAATGAGAGCCAGTTTTATATCATGGTTAAAGTACCGATCAGAAACCAGTAAACCTTTCTTAGGCTCAAAGCCTTAAATCAGTCACTCTCTCAGCCCTAGGAAGCAGACAATGACAAACCACTTCTGAAATCTTGCCCAAAAAACTGCAGGGACTTGTCCAGGAAGTCATCAAGAATCACCACTGATTTAAAGGCACCAATAAAACAAAACAAAAAAGCCCCATCCCATAGCAAGTAATCTGATGAGCAACAGCTCCATCTATTGGCCTTACAGCTCATTCCAACTGGTTTTTGGTTTTGGATTGCCATACAACATGACCAGCGTTTCCTATGGGGTCATTATTTATGAAACCCATCACAATAGCAACATTCTGATGCTGAATATGTGCAAAGTGGAGACATTCATTTCAATGGTGGTGGTACTCTCTATATTTCTATTTTCCTTTCCACATTCTGCAAAATCTGTACCTTCTCCATCGTAGGAAGGTGTTACATTGATTAAATTGCAATTATTAATGATTTATTCCTTGCTCAATCCTTACTCCAATGAAATCATTAATTTTGTCCCCTGGAGGGTGGGGTGACATGTTCATTGATTGTTTTAGGAGGACATGGCACTGCAATCTTTGAGAAGTTGTTTGCTAAGCTCCCATGTAACTCTAATTTTGGTGATTTTTTTTGGCTGCAACAAACTAAGAGAGCTGCAATCATATATTGTTAAGCAGTGTAGGAGCTGGTCATCCAATACAGTATTTATTAACATATGCAGCAAATAAAATAAATCAGATCCTATTTTACAGATAAGGAGTAAAAGGGAGTTTCGGTGATTAATAAGACTGGGGATTCAAGAATCGTATTCTGACTTAACAGGACTTTCTTTATCATGATACAACTGACACCTCAACATACAAGGCTACAATGAATTTTTATTAGAGATTAGTATCTCCAGTTAACAACAGAACCTGGTCATTTCCAAAGCCCAAAACAAAATCAGGGCAGAAGGCTTCAGTTGGTGGAAGGTCTGTGGAGAAAGAAAAGTGTTTTAGCTTGGTCTCTGATGAAAAAAATCCTGAAAATATAACACTCACTGAAATGAATAATTTTCAACACATGGACTTAAAACTACTTTCTATCTTTGGCAAGGGCAGAAACATGTCCTGAGAAGAGGGGAGGTTGATCAGAGCAGCATCAAATTAATTTTGCAGAAAAAATTCCATGCAACTAGAGGTCCCTGCGAGAAAACTTTGGAGTTTTAATTCCCATTTTAGGATCAAATTGTGATGCATAAATGAAAGTTGATATGGATGTCATTGTCCTTTTTTTTTTTTTTAAGAAAAAAGGACTGAAAATTCAGAGGATGTAGACAATCTTACTTAAAATTGAATGAGATTTTGATCTTTCCACCTTTGTTATATTTTTAAACATTTATTTTTATTTAATTCTAGAGTCCTGCAGATGCTATCTTGGGATATGAGGAGTTGACACAGACACTGTTTTGCAGCAGCTTCTATGACTGTGCAAAAATTGGACAAGAGAAATTTCCCAATGAAAGAGTTGGGGGCTGCTGTCCTAAATTTTGAAGCGTAATGGACGACTAGGCCAAGCATAACATAACAAAAACTAACTTTGAAAAACTCACTCGTTTCTATAGAGAGACTTTAAAAGTGAAAACTAAGGGCAAATGTGCTCAGGGCATCAGACATTTACTCACTTGGCCCATTCCACATTTAGGATCAGGTGATCATAGCCAAAGCCAGACACGCCTGCAATAGCCCTGGCAGCATCCTCACGGCGGTGGAAACTGATGAAGGCAAACCCCTGAAGGAAAGCAACAGGAAGAATGATTATAGAAGCAAGCAAGGGGGAGAACCTTGCTGACCTTTCCAATTCTCACCTCCAGGGAGTTTCTCCTTTTTGCCTGTGGAAAGTGTTTTTTCTTCCTCTCACATCCCACTTACCCACCCCTTACCTTGGATTGACCAGTAGTTTTGTCCTTGGCCAGGTAAATGCGGGAGATGGATCCAAAAGGACGGAAGAGCTCTTGAAGGTCAGTCTCCCGGGTGTCCTCAGACAGGTTGGTGACGCGGATGGTGGCATTGTCATCAGCTATGGGTGGGAGTGAAAAGGCAAAGAGATGACTGCTGGCAAAAGTTGAAGGACCAGATGCTGGTGCAGATGCCCAAACATGCCACTGTTAAGACACAGCAGATATAGATAGCCCGCTTCCCTTTGCAGAAACTCACCTCTGCGATTTGGCTGCATGGATTCCCCTCTGCGACTGGCTCCATCTCTCAGGCTGGGTGGGACGTACTTCCCAGTCTTGCTCTGCTGAGTCTGAACAGGTTCTGGTTCTGGAAACAAAATGTGGCTTAAGCAAAAAGTTGAGCACAACTGCCCTCCACTATCCCTGGCCTTTCCAGCTCTCACCTCCAGGGAGTTTCTCCTTTTCGCCTGTGGAAAGACCCAGCTGCTCAGCTAGTTCCTTCTGCATGGGCCCCAGGGTGTCCTTATAAGGGCATCGAGTGGTCCAGTGATCACCCTTGCAGATACGGCATGACACAATCTTTTGCCCTTTTAGCTTGTTCATAGGGTCTTCCTCCTCCTGGCAATTCAAGTCCTGGAACAGGGAAATGATGGCAGGCATAGTTAAACAAGTAAAAGCTTACCTGACTCCATTTCCCTCTCCTGAATCCATGCAAATGTCTTCTTTCCTTTTTCACATATGTCAAAATGTGAAAAAGCATAGCTAGTACAACCTCTGTGGAACAATGCAAAAAAAAACCCGTATCCCTTTCCCTAATCATCCATCCACTAATTTTGAATGCAATCTGGCATTCTCAAGATACTGTAACAGCAACTGCCAGAATTCCAGGGAAAAATAATTACAGAATGATTGATGTCCTGCATGCCGCCACTCACCTCCTTGCTGGTTATGAAAGTCATAAAGACATCGTCGCTCACAGTAGTAGTAGCCACATTTGGGCCAGGGGCATCAAATTCAGAGTTGCCAAATTTCTTCCAGTTCTAAGGAGAAGAATAAAAAGATCGAATGATGTTTTCACCCTCACTGGTGATCCTGAAAATTTGGGAGAAACAGCGATTTCCCAAAAATAAGACCTAGCCTGATTTTTAAGGATGTGCCTAATATAAGCCCTACCCCCAAAATAAGCTCTAGTGAAGATCGTCATCAGTCTGGGCAGGGGGCGGGCACAGGAGACAGCGAGTGCGTGGGGTCTGACCATATTGGGCAGCTGTCACGGGCAAGCAGAGAGACGATGGGATGGAGTGTAAAACAGCAGATATGTAAATCGCCCAAACATGGTTTGCATTCTGCCTGGTATGGAGCTCGGGTCTTTCTCAGGCTGCTGCTATAATGAGGCAGAAGGCTGTGCGCCTTCTGGGGTCGCCTCCATCCTTCTGTGCCTTTGCCTGCTGTTGATGCCACCACAGATCAGAATCGCCTGCCTCCATTAAATTGGGTGTCAATCCGGCCTACCTACTCTCAGGTTACCCATGACTGGGAGGCAGAAGGCCATGAGGTGCATCGGGATTGCCTTTCCCCCTGTGCCACTGGTTGGCTGCTGGGCCTACTGTTTTCATGGGAGCTCTTTGCTCACCTTGTTGCGCTGCTCTCGGCCGCCCTACTGGGCTGCTCCTACCTGGCATGGGGTGAGTCGGCCTAGTTTTGCAACCTCCAGAGTGCCTCCTCATGCTATTGGCCTGCCAGGGCCCCTTCGCTATTGGTCACAAGTGGAGCCACGCCACCTCGCCCACTGTCACCTTTGGGCTGCTAAGTACCAACTGCATGCCTACTCAGTAATGCAGGCCCTGGGCTACAGTCTGAGCCCGGCACGCTTCAGGCCTTGGCCCTGTTGGGCACTGCAGCGGTCATTCCCGCTGTGCGAGGCAGGCGTGGGGCTGCCCATGGCCGCCTTTGGGCTCTACCTCCCCTGCTGCTGCTCTGCTGCTGCCACCACGCCTTCTGCCCGGCCCACTGCCAAGCCCAAGGTGCTACCCAGCAGCCTCTACTACTGTATCTTCCATTGCAGCTGCTCCATGCATCCTGCAAGCTGGGTGGCACACCCCTCCCCTGCCCTGCATGGCTTCAGCAGGTGTCTGGCAGGAGGAGAGAGGCAGATACGGCCACCTGCCTCGCCTAACACTTAACAAAAATGGCAAAAAAATGGTGATAAAATTGGATGTGGATCACTTAGTGTGTATCTCAGCACTCCATCCTGAAGAATCAAGGAAGCAAAAGCCACGCTTATCAGTCAGAGGACTCACCTTTCGCCTTGCCACAGCCTTGGAGGCCTTTCGAGTCTCAATTCTAAAGGTGCGGATGATCTGTGAAAGGACAGCAATTGATCACAAAGTGCTCAGGTGGGAATTAGTAATTCTTGTGTTTCACCAAACGATTGCTAAGCTTAAACTGTTAGTAGCCTGTACCCCAAAGCCTACTTCTCTGAGTCTGCAGAACAGAACCAAGAAGAAAGGAAAAAGGTGAAGCAGCATCCACATCTTCACACCAGGAGAGAATAAGCAGCAAGCAAGGATAGTTCCCTTTCATCAGACAATAAAAATGTGGCATATGGGGAAGAACTTATCTTCTTCACTAAAGGGAGGCAACTAGCAATGAAAATGGGGGTCACTGTCACAGGCCATACTAAATAGCAAACAATGAATCAAGAGAGGACTGTGAGATCTGGAGTGAGGAAGATGAAGGAGACACCCTTCAATCTTGGTCTCCACTCACCTTCACCTTATGGCCATCTTCCTCTTCTCTGTACTCAGTCACCGTCTTAATGTTTCCATTCACAACTTCTTTGGGAGGTGGGAGGGGCTCTGAAAAAGGAGGACAGGAAGTTACAAAGATTCGCATTGGGAGAACTGGAGACATTTCATGCTTTGCTTCCTCTCGATGTTCAGATTAGAATTTGGAATAACTTTATTACAGTTATTACATACCCATCAATGGAATATCTTTCAGCAGGTCACTGGTAACACATTTATCTGTGATGGAATAAGGAGGCCAGCTGTTATACATGCACAAAATTCTCTGTTATGGCAAAATTAGATGATCAAAGATTTATCAAATTGGAAACGAAGTAAATTCATTCAAAACAAATAACATAATACTCTAAGTACAGTTCTACAATACTTTGAAAGCCCAAAATGTAGCCATTTAACCATAAGTACTTCAGGATTAAGTGCGTATTTAAGATGATGTTTCCTACTGTTCAACTTCACTGTTATCCAATGGAACATACTGCTTGCCAATTTAACTTATCCAAAATTGTTAGGGAATAAAGGAAAAATGTCTATAAACTGTCTACAGAATGCAAATGTACAAAACTAAAATAATAATGGAAATATCCAAGGAGATTGAATTTATACAGTAAAAGACTGTAAAAGTTGGGATTTATGTAACTTGGTAAACAAAACCAGATAGCTTTCAAATGAATACTAGTGAGGTTTCCTTGACATTGCTTTACTGAGATTTGGGCATAAGATTTCAAAGGAGGTAGATTGACAGTTTGTAAGATAAAATCCACCATGGAGGTATGGAGCTAAGCAAAGAGTCAATTCAATTTCTCACCATCTCCTTCTTCTTCCATTTGGCCTGCTCAACTGGGCTTGGAGCTGAAACAGATCAAAATATCAAGTTAAGTACTTGTTCTCAGTTCCCCATGTTTCTCCTTCAGTCTCAGAATTCTAGTACTATCTTTCAAACATAGTACTTATTCTATTGTGGTCTGTTGTTTGCTGGGTATGTTTTTCCCCACCTTTTTGAAGATGGGAACCACATCAGCTCCAGACAGGGGTTCTCTTACCATTTTCTTACTTATTTTAATTTGTATTTCGAGTCGGTCTTTTACAGTTATATTTTTAGTCAGTTGAGCAATAGTTTCATTTTATTATTTTTATTATTTTACATATTTATAACATCACATTTTCCGTCTGACATGCGTCCATACCTAATATCATATATTTTTACATTTTCCATTATATCGTCTTTTACTTACATCTCATCTCTAATATTCCAAGAAAAAAAAAGAAAAATCACACATATAAATGTCCTGTTCTTTCTTTTCTCGCTGTTTCTCCGTCGTCTTATTTTCTTTCTTCCTCTTTATCCAGTCATACCAGTTGTTCCATGTATCATAATAAACAGAATTGTCCAATCCCTTGAGTTCCATAGTTAATTTGTCCATTTTCGCACAATTATAAATTCTTTCAATCAATAAATTCTCCGGAGGCAATCTGTTATTGTTCCAATATTGGGCAAACGATATCCTGGCCGCTGTAATTATATGTAACATTAAATATTGAATTTTTTTCCTATATTGTTTTTTTAATATCCCTAACAAAAAGTATTCAGGGGTGAACTCCACGGTTTGTCCAGTTATTTATCCTATCCACCTGTGCACTTTTTTCCAGTATTTCTTAGCTTCGGGGCATGTCCACCATGCATGAAAGAAGGTGCCTATCTCTTTATGGCATTTCCAGCAAGTTGCATTAGAATTTGGATATATTTTTGCCAATCATGATGGTGCTAGATACCATATATAAAACATTTTGTAATAATTTTCCTTATAGGCTGCCGATTTTGTTATTTTGCTATTAATATTCCATGTTCGTTCCCAGTCAGCAAGGTGAATAGTATGGCCTACATTCTTGGCCCAGGCCAGCATCGGTTCCTTAACTGTTTCTTCTAATTTTCCCATTTCTAATAAGTATTTGTAAATTTTAGATATCAATTTTTCCTCTGGGCCAATCAATATTTTATCTAATTTTCGTAATTCCCTATCGATTCCTGGTCCATCCATATCCATTTTATATCTGTTTGCAGGTATGGCCACCAGTCGATTTTCATTTCTTGCTGCGCCAATTGTTCCCTGTTCTTTAGCTGACCCGCTGGGTCTAGTATATCACTATATCTAATTATTTTTTTAAAATCTCTAAAATTAGGATGGATACTTGCTTCTACTGGTGAAATCCATCTTGGGATTTTAACATAGTTTTTTCTCCCTCCTTCAAGGAAGCGTTGACTAGCAACTGGAGCCAGCCTTGTGTTACCTCTCTGCTGGCCGAAACCAGCTAGGAGGGACACGGGTCCAATAAACAAGTGGAGGTGCTCATAGCTCCTATGGCCTTGTCCACTTCCTCAGGGGAAACTGACTCAAACTCATCCCATAAAATAGGACTAAGACTTGACCCTGTCGCCTCGGCCTGCATTGTCCAATCAGAGTCCAGGTC
>JANHGD010010729.1:91922-108781 GCA_027560375.1 Imantodes cenchoa
AACCTACCCAGGCTTCATGCTCTGGAGAGTCCCCAGAGTATGATACCATAGTCTTTCGAGACTGAAGGATGCCAATGCAGTCTAAGAAAATACTATGTTCAGTTAACTGAAATGGAGTTTATCGCTAGAAGAAAATCCTTTATTTTATTATTTTTCCCCAAGGTTATTTTCTAGTGCTAACTTGCAAACAACTACAAACAATAACAGAAAAGCATTCTCAAAATTGTTACAGGAGGAAAGTGGTCCTCTTCAAATGCTATTAAGAGACAGAGCAACAAAACAAGATTCCAAAAAGCTCTAGTGAGCATTTACATATAGAAATCTTCTCTAGGAAGGCTCTGCAGCCACTTACCTGCCTGTGCTTGTCCAGTACATTTCCAAAGAGCCTGTAAGTATCAGGGAATCCCTGGGACCGTGCACACTCTCGCACACTCACTACTCTGTGCTGTTCAGGGTGAAGCACACGGCCCTGGGAAAAAGGGAGAGCAGAGTCACTGGCAGCTTCGTGTTGAGATGTAGTTAACTCGTATGTTTGGAGCTATGGTTGAGTCACCCACCCTCCACAACGAATATGGTCCACTTATTTCTCAAGGACAGAAATACCATATCATCTTCTAACTGCCCTCAGCCCACTAGAAAAGCAAACTTTATAGAAAATAATCAGAATATTAAAAGCATTAAAAATATTGAACATCAGAATTAACAAACTGGATAAAAAGGGACCACTGCGTAAGCAGGGTGGAGGTGGAATCTTTTTCTAATCTACTCCCTGGATCGTTTTAGAGATATTTATGTTATGATTCGACTGTTTTATGCCACAGCTGAAAAAGAATGGGGCACTCCCATTGGGGCCCCAAGCCAATTGACAGGAGCAGGTTTTCAGGCCTTCTCAGAAGGTCAAAAGGGTGGGCACTCCTCCCATCTCAAGGGGTTTGATGTTGCATAGTGTGGGCGCCACGGCAGAGGAGGTTCTTTTGGAGCTTGCCGGCCAAAATTTCTTGGCCGATGGGATCTGAACATGTCTCTTTTTCTGGGCCAAATGGAGTAGGGCAATCGCATTGGAGTGAGATAGCTCCTAAGGTAGTTTGGACCCATGGAAGATTAAAAAAAAACACTTTAAAAGTGTTAACCAACACCTTGAATTGGCCCTGGAACCAAATTGGCAACTGACGCAGTTCAGGCAACAGTGTTGTTACATGGATGAATCTAGGGGCCCCTAAAACAGTCCGCATTGCTGCGTTCTGTTCCAGTTGTAGTTTCTGAATACTCTTTAAGGGTAGCCCCGTTTAGAGTGTATTGCAGTAGTCCAAACGCAAGATCATCAAGGCCTGACTGAACACATGATCCATGAAAGGGCTCAACCGACACACAACAGGAAGTTCATAACAGTTCTGCAAGTTTCCCCTTATAGTCCAAATGACAGCAAAAACCCTTAAATGCTGGTGTTTTCTGCCTTTCTTAATAGCATTCAATATAGCCTCCCTATAAGCAAGAAAGTACATGCAAAGGGAATAGGAGGATAGGGAATACAGTATGGAATATCAGTATGAAGATGAGCCATTGGGGTCGTTCCAGGCCTCTTCCCTTCGCTTACCTGTTTCCCCATGGGCTCAGGGTTGGTGACCGTCGTGCTGAAGAATCCATCCCACTCTAGCCTTCCATACAAGCCTGCCCAATGGTTGTGCCGGTTCCCCGTGTGAGGCAGACACCAAGGGATCAAGGTGTTGAACTGCCGGTCTGCAGGGTCACATGCCTTGCCTGGAGGAGATGGAACAGGATTCGTCTTACTTTTCACTGAAAATATGGCTGGGGATTTCCTTTGACATTTTGGTCTGCTTTGCTCCATCAGAAGCAGGAGTAGGACTACTAGCACTGGGGAATTCTTCCCACACCCAAGCTGAAGGAAGGAGCAACGGGGGGTTGTAGTTGCATCCCAGGTAAATCTAAAAAATCCCAGGTAAATCTAAGTCAAACACTATTGCTTCAAAAAACTTCCCCAGACTTGCTAGATCAGGTACAAAACAGAACCAAATTGGAATGTAGCAAGAACTTGAAAGGATAAGAATTTGAGCAGAAAGAATCTCCCTCTCTGTTCTCACTGAGTAGCACTTACTTCATTTTGGCTATGCTGTGCTTCTTAACAACAAAATGTACGCTAGGATTAATAGCCTCTTTTAAAACAAATTGTTGGACTGGATGTCCT
This sequence comes from Imantodes cenchoa, assembly GCA_027560375.1. Lineage (NCBI taxonomy): Eukaryota > Metazoa > Chordata > Lepidosauria > Squamata > Dipsadidae > Imantodes > Imantodes cenchoa. Next base: position 94,126 of record JANHGD010010729.1, read on the forward strand.
GCTGAAATCCAACTTCTAAATCTGGGTTGACTAGAAAAGAGTCAGCAGAATCCATAGATGTAAATTTCACGAAGTTGCATTGGAGAACATAAGAGATCCAGTGAGATTCTGACCATTTGGATTCTTTTAAGAGTGGCTTAAGGTATTATTCTATTTTGAAGAGCTAATGGCCGTATTCTTTGGATGACCTGTAAAACCATCCTTTCTAACCAGAAAAGCCAGATGTTGTACCTTCAGCGCAGGAGCAGACCCCCCGCAGAGATCCTGTGCTGCTCCTCCCATTTTTCTTCTCATGGTGTGTATAGCGTAGCTTGCGGGTGGTTATGCCATCAGAAAGGCGCACTTCTATGTTGGGCAGATCACGCCAATCGGAACCTGGGGCCAGTGGGATGTGCCTCATCCTTGCAGCTACCAATGCACTCATATCCTAGTAAGACAAAGCACAGAGTTATCCTTAGCACTTGGGATGCCCCTTCCTACCTCTGTTAAGTACGGAGTGCCTATGTCTGGCAATATATTAAATGTACTACTCTAATGCATTTCACAGAAGGGCAAAAATGTGATTACATTTCTAAGGAGAGGGGAAAAAGGAGGGAAAACACAAGATACCTGGTAGTGGGGGTTTTGGGGGGGAAAAACTGCCTGATGATTATTTTGTTCCGGTTTGTGTGATAAAACTCTGAAAGTTTTCCTATAATTTTTCTTGTAGGTTAGAGTGAAAATGATCTTTCTACCACCCAGCAGGTGATGGGTTGCAGACCAATATGGAATTATTCAACAACACAATTTTCCTAAGTTTTGCGCAGACAGACAATCATTGCTCTCGGCATCTTATTTATATAATTTTCCAAGTTTTGGAGCAGAATTACTTCTCTATATAGCTAAAGATTGGAAATTTTTTTCTTGGGCTTCCTGGATGCAAATAACTGTTGCTTCAAACAGTCCTTGATTTTAGTAAATTCTGCCTTCAGTGCACTGTATTACAGATGTCTCATTCCCACCTGCCTTGCCCCAGTAAACCAGATAAACACTGTAAGAGTAGATACCTTGCAGATATGATCTCTGAGGATGGGCTGATATTGGGATCCCCGAATTTGCCTCTGGAACCAGGATTGTGGCTCTCCATTATAGGAGATTTCAAGTGCTGACGCTCCATTCCTGATTTCAGGAAGGTCAGACATAGTGTCCCGGACCGTGATGGTTCGGAATGGGCCCGAATAAGTCCTAGAGTACATTGAAAGAATGTAACTTAAAAGCTGATAGTTATTGGACTGTCCTCTTTTTCTAAAATATGATGCAATTCCATAACATCACAAGAGTTTTCCAGATAGGTTGGGACTCTCTCCTATTCAGGATTATCTTTCATTTGTATGAAAAACAGACCACAGCCATGCACTTCCTTTTCTTGTAAGACTGATGGCCCCATTCTCCAGCCCCCAATGAAAGCAACACTATCAAGATCTGGGAGTTGGTAATTACCTTGTTATATTGCTAACAAACTTCTTATCATCCACCACCACGCTGAGCTGGCAGGCTCGGGGAGCGAAAACATGCAAAGGTTCAGGAAACATGGGGAGTTTCTCTCCAGGAGCTGCAGCCAACACAATTGCTCTTCTGCGTGTCTGAGCTACTCCATACTGCCCAGCCTAGATAAAGGAGGAAGAGAAGAATCGAGGGAGAAGACAATAAGTTATCTGAGGAAAAGGATATCTTTTTCTTAACAAACCAACCTTTTCTAGCACTCTGTATTAAAATTAGCATGGTAATCGCTATTCCTAGTTCCATAAAATACTAGTAAAAAAGGAAAACACTGACACATTAAAATTCCAGTCCACTCTGGGAAAACAGAAAGGTCTTCATTTGGCATCAAAAAGACTGTGATATACATGCTAGACATGCTACTTGGGGAAAGACATTTCAGACAAAGAGCAGACTAGACCAAATACTGTCCACAGAGAACAGCCAGATGCCCCAGGGGAAACATAATCCAGGCAATGGAATCAGCTTTCTTTAGCTTATCTTTTGCAGCTTGTTATACTGTAATTGAGCAGCCAGTCTGTAAACCAACCCCTAAAAAACTGCTTGAGAGCCAGTCTGTATAGTGGTTGAAAATGCTACATTAGTAGCAGAGAGAGTTCTAGTTCTCCCTTAGACATAAAAGCCAACTGGGTAGCTGGCATTCCCTCACAATTTTAGATTGGAAAGTTGAAAAACATCTTGGGGGAAGGTCCTTCCAAACACTTCCAAATTTTTGCCAAGAAAACTGCATGAACCTGCAGTCATTTAGAGTCAAGATTGACTTGAGAAATCGTGACAACCACCAGAAATTTCCTAGAACAGCTTTCTCAACTTGGCACTGTCCAGATACATAAAAGTTATTTATCTACCCAAGAATCAGTATATTATAGAGAAAATACAGCTAGTGACTTTTTAGTTCTAAAATCCAGTGGAATCTTTGCCTTCAGGTGAATCTGCAAAGCACACAAATATGGTTCAGTGCAATCGCAGCCTCAAGGGAAAAGAAAAAAAAAAAAAAAGCCTGACTATCATACCTGCAGCACTCCAAAAGTGCACTGGTAACCCATCCGGACAAGGCACCGCAGGGTGAGCTTTAGCACCATAGAACGCTTGAATGAGACAAAGTTCCTAACATTTTCAAGGAGGAAGAATCTTGGCCTGTAGTAGTCGCAGTAACTGCAGAAGATAAGAGCATTTAGGGTCACCTACGCTCTCTCTTGATCCCAACAGCAGACACACAGTCCTTGCTCAAGAACTTGTGGCTAAAGACCCAGCCCATATCCCAACAAGCCTTCCACTATCCCAAGAGAACCCCAACATAGATTTGATCTCATACATTCTTTCCAGCAGTTTTTTCCCATGCTGGTGTCCTCTAGATCTATAGGACAATATTTTCCAGTATCTATTCTCAACCCATCGTTGCCCACAGGATACAAAATTTCTGGAGGGCACATGGTCTTTGCCATCGCAATACAAGCAGATTCAGCATCTACCATCACAGTCTATGCTTCTACTATTCTGTTAAACTGTAGCTCTGATTTAGAGACCAGCTTACAGAAGCTTTGCCCAACCGTATCCCCAGGAGTTGTGGTCCCAACCCAGCTGGAAGGCAACAGGCTGGGAGGTGGGACATGCAACAGGATAAGGATTGGCTTAAGGAGAGTTGAGAAAATGCAACCGTTGACTTCAGTCACCTGAGGAAGGAAACAACCAGAGAGTTCTTGAACTTCGAGTAGGTGCGAGAATTGAAGCGGTTCATCCCACTGAAGCCTTGGCAAGGTGGGCCACCACAGAGCATCTCCACATCTCCCTTCTGTGGCAGCTTCTGGCCCAAGGAGTTAATCTTCTCACCCGACATTACAAGCTTGAGCAGGACATTGCAATCCTCAGTGAACACCGTGGTGCTTGGATTGTTCAGACGGAAGGCCTGCGCAGCTGGTTCCCACATTTCAATGGCCCAGAGAGTGTCTGAGACTCCTGAAGACAACATGATGATGAAAACAGAACAATTCATATTAGATGATTTGCTTCCAAGCCTCAAAAGTACACAAAAAATTCTTTCCATCCCATAAAACAGGGCTGGAAACCCTCACTGGCTCTACTTTTTTGGCTGTAAAAGTCATATGCTCATGCCCCTTTCCCATTCACCCAACCATCCTTCCAAACTGCCTTGCCTGCTTGGTGAAACCCTTCTGACAAGCCTCCACAACCAGAGAAGACATCCAGACTTCGAAGTTTGGGGGGCTTCATCGCAGCAGCTTCAGACTCGCTGTATTCAGAAGCTCCTGAAGATTTCCCTTTGCTCTTACCTGCATGAGGAGGGAAAAGTATGTCTACATGTGTCTTTTGCATTAAGAATTGTTGCCTTGTTTCCAAAGAAAGCATTCCAGGATAATATTTTAATTAAATCTCTTTCAGTGCTACTTAAAAACATTAAATATCTAGTCTATGAAAACTTAATGGTAAACAAGAAAGTAAACATTAGAATATTAGCTATCTAAGTCTATGATAGCTTAATTGCAAATAAGTTGATGCTATTGCTGAGTAGATTCTATCAGCAACAGCAAAGACTTGTTTACAATTAATGAACCAACAGGACCTAATACATCTGCAAATATTCCTCTCAGTATTTGTATGTCTTAGGAATAAAAGTGAACTTTCTAAGTATGTTAAGTATATTAACTTGGAACTATGGGAAGGAGAGCAAGAGAAAGAAATCTTTTCCATTCAATATTGCTGTGATTAGTTCTTCTTCAGAAAAGTCTATTTGGATGAATATATTTCCAAAGTATGACAAATGTGTTCTGAGTGGGATGTGGGCATATGTATAAAGTGGAAGAAATCAGCAAGCTATCTTCAACACACTCACAATATGAATATATCCGGTCCTCAGTAATCAAGTGACATTGCTCTTTGCTTCTTTCACCACTATGAAAAGCATTAAAATGTATTTGTATGTACGTGTGTACACACACACACACACAAACACACACACACACACACAAAGAAACAAAAGGGAAATAAAACAAAAAGGAGAAGAGTATGAAGTACTTCCCAGAAGAAAACATTCAACCACTATATGAAATCCTAAAGGGGGTTCATCAAACATCTTAGCCCATTGTCTTGGCAAAACCCAAGTTTTCAAAGAGTTTTTGAAGACAGTCAGGGTGTGTAGAGGACATATGGATCTCTTGGAGGATGTTACTTGAGAAGGCAAGTCCCATAGCAGAGATTGCCCACTTCCAAGGTTACTTCAGATGACCTGGTTTGATTGATGGGGCCCAGAGTGTGCTCAGCCTGTCTGATTGTACAGAATGGGCAGAAACAACCGTTCCTCAGATAGCCAGGCCCAATGCCAAAGAAACAAGCACCTTGAACTGCGCTCAAATGCCTATCAAAGCCCAAGTTCTTTGTTCTTCAGGATTTGCACCGACCTGGTTCAGCGTCTTCTTTCCTCTACAGGAAAGATATTGTTGGCCTTAGGTAAAATATCAAAAGATTTAAACCGTTTAACAACTAATAACTTACCTTTCCCTTTCCCTTTCCCCTTCCCTTTATTTCCAGAACTACGGGCATGATAAGGTGGGTCTTCAAAGCTTTTTGTTTTTGCATTATAGGCCTGGAAATTAAAAGGAAAAAAAACTTAATTCATATCAGTTCTATTAATTTCTTATAAATTTCAGAAAACACTGATGGGAAGTTTAAGCAGCATTTAAAGAATGAACTGTAGGTTGGAGTTAATTTCTATTGTGAGAGGGCAACTGTCCCTCTTCTAAAGCAGAAGGAGGTAATCTAAACTTCAAGTATCAGCCAGCCGCATCTATAGCAGCACTTGCTGATACGATACCCACTTGCAAATAGCAGAATTGGAAGGGACCTTGGAGATCTTCTAGTCCAACCCACTGCTCCAGCAGGAAACCCTATACCATTTCAGATAAATGGTTGTCCAATCTCTTCTTAAAAACCTCCAGTATTGGGTAATATATTGGTGAAAGATTGCCAGGGCCAATGACATAGTGGAAAAAGCCACCTCTAAAAAGTAGAAACGATCGGAGCCGCTGGCAGAGTAATCTTGTATGTTTCCTGTCAAGTCCTCCCCATACACCACTGTGCAGCGGCCCTGCACATCTTTAAACTCCACCGTTGCTTCTTCATCACTCCAATAGAGCAAGTTGATATCTGCATGGTAGCTGGCTTTGACAGATTTGTGTGTGTTTTCTGGCCTAGAAAGACAATAGAGACACTTGCATTGAGGGAGATAAGGCATCAAACCCAGGAACACCTACACAATGGGAAAGGAATGAGTTTTTCTCGGTTAAACTATGGTGATGGAAGCAGAGTTCAGGGACCCTTAAATCCTATTTAAGAAAATATAATCACTGAAGAATACATTGCATTTCAGATTATTTCCCTCCTATTTGTATATAACAAAGAGACAGACTCGTTTAACTGTTTGTGGGTCCGGAAGAGCCACACCAATTAAGGGTGATGATGCAAAGTAATGAATTCAGGATTTTAAAGCAACACTAATTAATTTCACGTGGCTGTTTCAAAACATTATATTAAGCCAATTTTCAGGCAGTCCCTAAAAAACAGGCTCTAGGACATATCTATGCATTAATCCAACTGGCATGAAACTACAACCCCATTTTTTGGGATAACTGCTCAGCTCTGGAAGCTTTAAAAAAAAGGAAGTTGGCCAAAAAGCTGGGACCTCAGGTTGCACACTCATTTTATAAGTCTATCGTTTGCTTAGAATCAAAGGGAGGACTTGAGTAGGCGGGGCTAAACTCTCTCCCAGTCCAGTTCAAATTCCTGAAATGAGATAGACAGAAAGAGGGAAAATGCTTGGTAATATTTTTCTTCTGTAAGATATCCTATTATTTACATTTGTTTAGATTCTAATTAGTGTATTGGCTAACTCTTTGTAACCACGGAAGCTATTAGTTAAAAAACAACACCCAAATTCTCAGAACATGAAGCAAAACAATGTCACGAACACAAACATGGGAGACGGCTTCTGAATGTAAGGCGATAAGCCTTTGCTAGTTCCACCATATCTTAGAAAAAATCCTATAGATACACCTGGCTGTGGTTCTGTGAACTTTTTTTTTTTTTTGGTCCTCATGGAACCCATCAAATTCAAACACGTTTTGAAAACCCCTGAGCTTACTTATTCTGTTTTTAGTCTGCCCTAGTCATCAAACCATTGTAGCAGCAAAATTTGTATGCTGCTCTGTGACCCATTTGGTTTATTCAACAGCCTTCAGCTCCACAGATGGAGCCCAGGCTGCTAAGTCTTTGCCCTGAATTACTGACACATAGTTCCATCTAGTGATATGCATACAGAAACCCAGTTCTGTGTGGATCACGCATCTACTTAAGTTTATTATTCTGTTTTCTGGTACTATTCTTGACACAAGGCAATCAACCGGAAATTATTTTCTACTCAGGTGCCAACAAGATTCTAATGTCCACTTACCTGTAAAGTTTGTACACTTGCAGTTTAATTTCACCTTCGTTGGGCCTGCCACTGCTGCGGATGTTGCAGTAGATTGCCTTGATTCGGCCAATGCGGTATGGTTCAGGTGCATCTTGGTTGCTCCCTTTGATATACTCAGAATATTTTCGGTAATGTTCAGGATAAAGCTCTTCATTCACTGCTTCCTTCTTCTGACGTTTGGTTGGGCTGGTCAGCCTCAGGCTAGCAAGAGGGAAAAATGAGAAAGGAAAAGATTCTGTGAACTGGAGGGGCTTCCTACTTCCTTTCAGGCCATGGACATCTAATCAAATGATTTATGCATATATTTGGTGGCAGATAACTGATTTCCAAGACAGTTGATTGGTGAATCAATTCTTCTATCATCTCCTTCTTTAACCAGACTAATTGCCTTCTTGAACTACTTTAAATATGGAAATGCTACCGAGTTTAAACCTTCCCAACTGCATCCCCCATCAGTTTGCTATTCAACTGACTGAACTTATAACCACTCTACTTACCTGAAAATTCTCTAACACTTTTCTGATAAATATATCCTGCTACAACAGTGGATCCTTAAGTAAATATCAATTTAATTCTCCTCATGAAATAAATTTAACTCTCCTTATGACCTAACATTTGAACGATTAAGCCCCAAATTATACACTATTTTTAAAATGTGTTTGCCTTTTTGGGCATCACTGATTATTTTCTTGAGTTGGTGTCCCAGCCTTGCCTAAAAGAAGCCCCCTCTTGTTCCAGCTGAAGTCAAGTTACAAACCAACCTGAACTGGAAGGCATCTGGTAGAAGGAAAACTCCGTCTCCCAATCGGTACTGCACCCCATTTTTTGTTGCCATGCTGTAGAACATTTTCCCTTCCGATTCCTCCTGAGGCTCAGAGACTTTGGGGATCTCCTTCTGCCTTGCCTCATCCAAATGGGCGCAACTCATGCAAAACCTGGAAGAGAAGAAGCAGAGGCCTGTTTTGGATTGGGGAAACTGTAATATCATCAAATCACCTCACTACCCCCCAGCCCTCTCCCCTCCCCCTGCATTTGAGACCCTGCAAGCAATTCAAAGCACCTGAAGCACCACCACCAACTGATATCATGCAGTACATGAGCATTTTTAAAATCTATATATCTCCAACCTCTTGATAATGCTACTTAATTTACTACCAATTGCTCTTTTTGCTTTCTAATACGTCAAATAATCTCATACAAAACTGCCTGCATTTTACTTTTTCCCCCGTTTTCCGTTTCACAAGGAGCTTAAGAATGGAATCATGTGTATATTTTCAAAAATATAAATGCTCATTTCTTCATCCCTGCTATCTTTGGGAGAAAGTTGAGTGTAATCTGATTAACAGTTCTTGAGACTGGATGCCTGCATACTATTTTGCAACTCGAGTTGAGCCTAATGCAGATACAGTCCCAAGTACATTTAGGATTAGATAGAAATCTGCCCATATATTGATTTTCTACTTTATCTTCAGGCTCCCATGCCACTTAGTCGTGTGCACTAACTTGTGTTTGTTGTCTTCTGTGGGTTGGATCTTTGGCGGAGTCTCAAATCTAGCATACTCTTGGTCATACCACATTTGGTAAAAATAGGTCCTGCCATCATCTTCCACTATTTTGATCTCCACATCAAGTCCTCCCTATGAGAATATTTGAGGCAGGAGGAGGAAGAAAGAAAAAATACATACTGGTTATTCAATTATTACGGAGACACAGAACCTACCGCAGTTTAGAGAAAAGTTCCAGAAGATAGAGTAGAGTTCTAGTAGATAGAGTAAACTCCGGTAGAGTTCTGGAGCTTTGTGAGATTCACTGAATTTTACAATCTCCCCCCCCCCCCGGGGTTGTTAAGTGAATCAATCACGTTCATTAAATGAATCTGCTGTCCTTAAATGAATGTCACAGTCATTAAGCAAACCCTTTGTTTGCTATGGGGCTTTTTTTTTTTTTGCAGAAAACCAGAAATGAATGCTGGTTTTCAGCAAAAATGTAAATCGCTGTGACCAAAGAATGTTGCAAACAGCCATAAATGTGAGTCACCCAGAATGCGGCTGCTGGGGCTGGGGGATCATCAGAGCCTGGTTATACTTTTTTGGGTGTTCTGTTGTAACTTTGAATGCTCACTAAGCAACCAGCCATAAGTCAAAGACTACCTGTATTAGAATTAATCGACTTCTGCATTGAATCATAACGAGCAACTCAACAGTCAGTACATAGCCCAGCAACGCTCACCAAATCCACTTCCGTATCGGATTCCTCTGCCAGGACTTATAAGTATTTTGGTCTCTTACTGACTTGTAGCTATCAGCTCCCATTTGCATCCACTTTGAACTTATCCCAACAGCAATTCCACAGAAGAGTGCCACAGGATAAGGCCAATTTGTGGGCTAAAAAAGGGGCAGCAGTAACTGCTGTCAGTAGCCGTACTCATGCATAAGAGGGACAGGGTCCAAATTGCAATGGCTATGGTGTCAAGGGTTGCAAGCAAAGAAAGCTTGCCAAGCTCTGCCTTAAAAGACTGGAGCCAGGCTAAAGAAAGAGATCTATGGGAGAGGAGAGTCAGTTCCTTGGGCTGTGACTTGCTACTGAGTCAGACCAGGGAAAATACAGTCTCCGAAACATCATCAGTACCCTGCACTAAAGTTTATCAGAACAACTCCTGAATCGCATTATCAGAATTAAGCACCCAGATATCAAACACAGTGCAATCTCCAGGGATGAAGGGAAAAATAATAGAGTAACACAGGAAAACTTCCAGAAAGCCTTCACATGCTTCCTTTACTCTGCCCATCATCCCCACAATGTGATTTTATAAAAAGGGATAGTGAAATCTGTTTCTTCCAATGTTTTCATAGCATTATCACCATCCACCAAACAACTGACAAAAAAAAAGGGGGGGAACACATCCCCCCCCCCAAAAAACTCAGAAAACAGTCCTCAGGGGGGCTGGGGGGGAAGGGAGAAGGGTGTGCTCTATATGCTACTTTGAACTGGTGTATGAAACCCTAGCAATTAAACACTATGAATAAATAGATGATTCAACATACCTCCAAAGACCAATTCTCTGGAGGAGCCTTATAAAGAACATTGACTTTGCCATGGATGTAAGACAACTGCATATCTTCGCATTCATCCACCACGAAAAGTTCCAGCGGGTCAGATGTTGCTCCCAATACAGTATCGGTGCCACGGCAAAACCAGTGAACGTGGAACATTGGTCCAGCGCTGGGGTCTTCCCACATGGCCGTGATTCTAGGGGAAGGGGAGGACATTCATTCAATGAGAATACAAATGTCAAATTTACTTCTAAGATTTCCCATTGTTTGGGAATCAGATCATACAACCCTTTCCAGAAGAATGTTTGTCTGGCAACTTGGATGAGCACTCAGGCTTGGGAGTACAAGGCTTTCTGAATCTTACCAGCCAAGCTTGTGCATGGGAAGCATACCATACTGCCTATCGTTCTTGCTGGATAGTTGTATAAGAACATGGCTGTCTTTTCCTACTGGGGCCCATAAAGGGATTGCCATATGTTGAGGCTGAAAGAGAAGGGTTTACATCAGGGAGCCTAGGACTGAGGCATGAAATATGAGGCTTTCTGGATTACTGCTCAGTTTCACAACCACTTCTTTGCCAGTGTTTCAGATATGAAACCTGGTCTGCCCATTGTACTAAACTGCAATAAGCCTGGTTTGGTTTTGACTTAAGAGTGATGTATAAATCCAGGTCACAATAGCTCCTGCAGTCTCCAACCCCCTGTTTAAAGAAGCCATGGCTTAGTATGATGTATACAATCAGTTACACGATGAAGCAGATATCATTTTTTGACTATCAAAAAGCAAAATGCAACAATCAGCATAGGTAATATCTTTGAAGAAATGGAATATAATGCAAAACATACAAGCAATCTATTCTACAGTTTTTAAAATCTATGTAATATGCTTTATTTGTGCATGCAATACTTCCTCAGAAGTAAGTGTGCCCAATAGGGCTTCATTTCAGGTATGCAGGATTGCTACCTCCCCTCTGCCCCAATTACAGACAAGCACCATAATCTTTGGATAGCTTTTATATAAAGAAACACTAATGTCTGAAATCAGCCCAGGTCCAAAGCTTTTGCCTATAGGTCCATCTTAGTTCAGAAGCACATTATCTCCACACAGACATACCTTGCAAGATAGAGAGGCTTTGTGGGGTCATCAGGGCTCACAGAAACACAGTCACCAATTTGCAGAGTCTCTGAATCAATGCACACTTTCTGGTAATAATCTTTCTTGCCATCGCTCTGCAGATAACAAACCAAAAGTGGTAACAGGAAAAAGAAAGCTCAATAAGACTTTGGCCATACTTGCTCTCTCACTATCACTATATCTCAGCAGAAATGGAATTTTGGGTTTGCCTTGGTATTACTGTATTACAAATGAAAAAAAAATCTGACCAGAAGTAAAGGCCTTCATTTTTCTGAACCGCTCAGATAAAAATTTTGTGATAGAAGCAGGCCTCTGACCTTTATGGAAATACTACGCCTGCTGCTGCCAGTACTCCTTTTTTAAAAAGGCAAAAACTAGATCTCAACTGCAAATGATGTGGATAACTATCTAGGACTATCAGCTCCCTTACACATGTTGTCTACTTCTCTCTCCACTTACACAAAACCGGGATAACAGCCGTGAAGCTGAAGAGGATCTTTCCCCAGGTACAGCTCAAAGTTGAACTAAATTCTAATGGCTATTTCTCATAGAGAGACCATACCTTGATAATGTCTCCCACCCAGGAAATCCGATTCTTGTTTTGCTTTTTCTTCCCGCTTTGCAACATCTTTTTTGGGGAGGGCATTTCAGGAATGTTATCATCCACTTCTTCATCCTCATCAGCTTCTTTCACAGCTAGGTTGGGACACCTGAAGTTAAGACAAAAATGTACATGAAGTTGGCAACGAAAGAGTCCAGCAATTTAGCCTCTATTCTTTCAAAAGAAGAGCCACCAAGTTCTATACGTTTTCTGGTTGGGAGTTAAAGTCCACACATTTTAAGGTTGTCAATGTTGAGGAACACTGCTTTAGATGAGCAAGAAATGCTCCCATTCTGAGTCTTGCAGTCATAAATGTCTGGAAGGTGGGAAAAATTTCCATAAGCCATCTGTTGCCAACAGCCTGGTGAAACAGAATACATTCTGCTTCCCTACCAGCCCCAATGATTCAGTGTAAACATGATTCTCTGGGGTGGGGGTGTCAGAATTCCAGAACCTGTCTTCTTCAAAACAGTTATAGTTATGAAGTCCAGAAACAATCTTATTCGTATACCAATCAATGGAAGGCTTCTCAGATTGCCTTTCCCGTGCTTGTTAACAGCTAATCTGAGGAGCTGGCAGCTCTTCTGCCCTCAATATTGGCTCATGAAAATAAAAATAATTACCTCCGATGCAAGCAGGCTTGTCTTGACTTTCCACTCCCTCCAAACTTAATCATATCTTGGCAAGCTTTGCATTTACCACACTCTGGCTGCTGGCAAACCTGGAAAAAGAAAAGAAAAAAAAAGAGCATGCAACTGTATTGAGGAGGAAATGGTCTGAGGATGGCCTAACTTCCTTCATACAGAAACCGTTGTTGAATGAGTGCATGCTTTGAGGGCTGGATAAAATCTCACAATCCAAATCAACCATCATGCTTCAAATTCACGCAACATATAAGGAAAATTTCAGAAAAGTTGACCTTAATTTGTGGACTATACTGTGAATGTGACCACCGAATGCTGGCAGAATTTGGGACGTAAAGACTTTTTCATCTGAATGGCAGCCTCCTCCCCCTAAACCCCGCCTACCTCGCAGACTCCACAGCGCCTCCGCTTTGCAGCGTTCTCCTTGTCTTCTTCTTTCTCATTCTTCTCAATTTGTTCAGAGAAGAAAGTGTCAAAGATCAAATAGACCAACTTGGTCGTGGTGGCCTTGGTAGGCCCTTTATCTTTGTCAATTTTGGTGGGATGCCTGATAGCCTGTCTCCTTGCAGCTCGTCTGGAGAGAGGAAACAGGGAAGAATTAGGTCCTTGCCGGACTTATCTGGGTACAGTATACTGGTCAGCACTGGGACGAACCGAAACACTAGAAACACTGTTTAAAATCGTTGGAAGACCCCATCCTCGCTGGACATGCAACATTTCTAGAAAGCTTGAAGCAAGGGGGAAAAGGAGTTATTTCTAAAAAAATAAGTATATTTAGAATAATATTAAAATACATGATAAACAATATTTAAATTTTTAGCATATTTTATCATTATGTTATTACTTTTTAACACTACATATTGTTTAATTTGCTTGCTAAAGTATTTTGGACTATTAAGTAAAACATACTATCTGCACAAAATTAGCACTGAAAGCCATTGACTGGTGGAATTATTTCAAATTTTCCACTAAAAGGAGTTATAGCTGGCTTCTCATTTCTGTCTACGTCTTAGGCGAAGCCGAAAGGCAAGAGGTTTATGCTGAAAACAGAAGAAACCATCAATATAGAGAAAAGGAAAGGAAATTACATGTTTTGGATTTTATCCTTTAGGGTATGAAAGAGCCACAATTTTCTGCATTTGAGAAAAAAGGGAATGGAGGAAGCAAAATTCAATGTATGCCTTTTTCCATAACAAAATGCTGGCTCAAACTGCATTATCCTCAATCAAAAGCACTGTATTATTACCCTTCTTTACATACTTTCTACAAGTATTTTCTCAGCTACCATACAGCTGATCAGTGGGAAGCTGGATCTTTACCTGGGCACAGGTACCATAAAGAATTCTTGCTCTTCCCAAACAAGAGTTAGTTTTGAATAAATTACGCAAATTGTTTCAGTGTAATATAGGACTTACAATCACAATTTAACCCCAAATCCCATTGCCGAGCAAGACAACTGTTGAATTTTACCCCCTTTTATTACCTTTCTTGCTACAGTTGTTAAGTGAACCACTACAACTGCTAAGTTGGTAGCACAGTCGTTAAGCGAATCTGGCTTCCCCCATTGACATTGCTTGTCAGAAAGATTGCAGAAAGCGATCGCATGACCCCAGGACACTTGAACCGTCATAAATACGACTCCATTGCCAAGGGTCTGAATTTTGATCATGTGACTATAGGGATGCTGCTGCAATGGTCGTAAGTGTGAAAAACAGTCATAAGTCACTTTTTCAGTGCCATTCCAACTTTGAATGGTCACTAATGGTTGTAATACTACTTTGTAGTTCATGGTAAAAAATTTGCCATCGCTTAAAGCCAGACCAATGCAGAGAATGTATTTTGTTGCAAGACAGACATTTTCCTCAAGCCAGCCAGCCAGCCAGCCAGCCAACCCACACACACACAACCCAACTGCTCTCCTACCTTTTCCCCAAGGTGACTCCTGCCAGCTTAATCAGGTCCCTCATGCAAGGTGTGATAAGGACTGGAGGCTCATCGCTATCCCCAGCTTCATCGTAGCTCTCCACCTGTTCCACTACAAACTGGGCATGTCGCAGAAGGGAATCCTCTGTGAAACGGTTGAAGTTCAATCCAGCAGGAGGAACCGTGGTCTGGAGAAAATCAGAAGCAGGAGCCTAACTATGGCTTTCAGGTAAACTATGCAGGAGGAAAGGCATACATGAGCTGCCTCCCACCCCTTAAC